>JALJVW010000013.1:44253-65417 GCA_024865655.1 Emberiza elegans | reverse complement strand
GGACTGAGGCACAGCCCCTGGCACTGAGACACTGCTGGGCCGGGTGCTGAGCACAGGGCTGAGCACGCCAGAGATGGTTTTGTTCTTGCTGAGCTGCAGCACAGCCAAGGCCTGTCCTGCCCCTCGTCCAGCCACACTGGGAGGGCTGGGGCTGCTTGGGGAGCTGGGCAGGGGACACAGCCAGGACAGTGGACCCCAACTGACCCTGGGCATACCCCAGACCAGAGCACATCATGGTCAGGGTATGACGGGGGGAACAAGGAGGAAGGGGGGAATTTTGGAGTGAGGGTTTCTGCCTTGCCAGGTAACACTTAGGCAAGAGGGGGCCATGTTTCTCCAGTGAGCAGGGTCACTACCAAAGACACGGACACCAGCTTAAGGAATTGTGTCATTTATATCATGCACAGCTGCAAAGAATAACAAAAGGAAAAGCTCAGCAAAGCACATCATCATTAGCAAAGAATTACAAAAGAAGCTCAGCAATCCATACAGTCGTGACTACCAAAGATTGCCTGCAGTGATTAAAGAAAGATCCATCAGCAGTTCCCCTCAGACTTCACCATCACCCAGATCCACACATCAGCTGGGGAAGCCAAGGACTGCAGAGCCACTCCCAGACACTGGGAATTCCTGCAGGTGCCTCGACCTTTGCAGGTAAGGAGGCTCCAAGCCTGCTGGGAGAGGACACAGCTTTTACACTGTTAAACAAACCAGCTGACATCACTGCTAGTGTGGGAACATCTGGCTTCATTCTCCTCATTGCTTTCTCCCAAAGCCTGGCCAGGGCTCAAGGAGGAACCAAGGGAGTTGACTTTGATCCTTCAGTACCAAACAAGGCCAGATGGGGCCTGGTCTGGTTTCTAAATACAGAAAGAAAAATCCATGTTTTATCCAGGAACACATATACTGATCATGTTGTCAATAACGATTCCTTAAGGAATGGATACAAATATAACATTTGGTTGGAAGGTTCATCTAGAGGTGAACTTTGCCTCAGGGCCTGTTCAGGCCTTGATCACAGCCTGTTCAGGCCTTGGTACTTTGACTACTACACTGTAGTCCTCAGACCTACAATGAACTACAACCTTTCTAACAACTCTTTCAATAACACAGTTTAGATTTAGATAGGCATAAAGGCATCTCCTCTTGTGCTTCAATTAAGTGCTGTTTAATTTCATTACTCTGAGCTATTCGCGTTCCTTTTAAAACATGCCTAAATAGTTGCTGTTATTCTCTGTTATTTATCCAATGTCCCTTTTTTCTTGAGACTGTGTCTCATTTTAGACAAGTCTCAATACTCCATTTCCCAGCACAAAGTGTCACAGCAACTCTAACATGGAATCGTAACACACCAAGTGCACATGCTGCAATGATGACAGACACTGCCACAAATTCATTTCGCCGCAGCCTCCAATTTTGCAGCCATGAAGCCAATCCCACCAAGAAGAATTTTCTTCTTGCTGCCACTCTTGTACTGCTTTTTCTGTCAAGGTGATTCCTGACTGTTGGACTTCAAACCCAGCACTGATAGACATTTCTGCAACATTCCTGCCCTGGAATAGCCCAGGTTCCTCCCTGGCGAGCAAGCAGATAATCCAAGGCCATGTAGTTCTGTGGAGTTCCCATTCCATCCCACTGGAGCTCCTGGGATGTGCTATTGGATATTATAACAGGATCATTTGCTATTTCTTCTAATAATCAATTTATCTCATTACTGTAAACTCCACAGGATGAGGCAGTGCCCATGGGGCACAAGGTGAACCAGAATCTTTGGCTTTCTGAAACCCAAGGCACTCCTTGGGGAAAATGTTCTCTGGGCCCCAACTCTTCCTTGTGGTTGTTGCTGAAGGACCCAAAATGGTGGCCCTGCAGCCAAGAGTGGTGTGACACTGACACTGACCTGCTCCAGCACCCAATTCTACTGACATTGGCAGTGATGGTGAAGCACAGAAATCCTCTCACACTGTGGCCTCTGGAACTAGAACAGGGTTTGGTTTCTCCTGAAGGGAAATCTTAGTGAATCCTGTCCAACTGATCATTGCATTCCTGGGCTCCACAGCACAGTTTTCTGTAACTGTCCCTGCACTGACTCCGTTACAAGGCAGAGCCCATGGACAGAGTTCTGACCACCCCACAGGGTGGGCCCTCCAAGGGAACCCCATTCCTCCCAACTTCAGCTGAGAACATACCCAGCAATTGGTGACATGCAGTACTTTGCCTACCCTGATCTTTACATTTTCATAACTCATCATACATTTTGATCACCCTTGGTGAAACACTAGAGGTGTTTGTGGCAGACAAAGATTCTGGCTATCAAGGTACAACTTACAGACACCAGTAGTACTTTAGTGACACTGTTCTTCATTCTTTTTTCTCAATCTCATTGGAGTTAGGAACAAGAATTCTGTTGTCCATGGAGCTGGCACCTTTTTAATTCCAGAATAATGCCCCGAGGCCCTTTGCTGTTCAGCTTTACCATGTTGTCTGTGGCTAACAAGGCTTGGGGGGCCCTTTCCCCTCTGGCTGGAAGGGGCCAGGTCCCAGTCCCTGAGGGGCACCCAGGCTCCTGGATGGAATTCCTGTGCAAGTCCCTCAGTGTCACAGCAGCCTTCACATGGAGCCCCGTGGGTCAGAGCATTTTCCAAAGGGGCCCTTGGGGCAAACAGGGAGATTTGGTCTGGCAGGATGTGAAAAACAATATCCTGTCAGATCTACTTGTTCTCACACTCAATACTTGGCTGGGGGGGACACATTCCCATTGTTCCTGCCCAGGTTTTAGGACTCAGAGTTGTCTTTCCCAGAAGCTGTTCCTTCAGCTGCCTCAGGAGGGCCATTTGGCCTCCAGACCCACACTCTGGCTCCATTATTAGGACTGCTGCATCCAAACCCTTCATCTCCACAAACGGTGGTGATTGGAGGTGGATCTCCTTTTTTCACAATCTTTCTTAAAATTGCAATATTGATAATTGTGCTACCCAGTCACAGGGTTGAATAATCCAATCCTGGTCACTATTGTTTAACAGCATTACTGTAATTTCTCTTTGATATTCTGCATCAATTCCTCCTGCCATGTCATGAACACTTTGCAAGGCCAAGCTCCAAGGGAGCAGTTACCAAAGCAAAGGGTCCTGGAGGAATCTGAATTCCTGTTTCAGTATTGATAGCTCTCATTTGCTTTGAATTTATCCCAATTAATTCCAATGCATGAAGGCCCAGCCCTGCAGCCTCTGGGCTGGCCCTGCCAGGGGCCATCCCAGCCAGAACAATTTCCCAGGCAGTCCAAGTCTCACTGCCCATGGTTGGATTTGCAAATTGGGGGCAGCCGTGCACAGCCAGGGGGTTTCCATTTCCCCGTGGGCCATTGTTAAGGGCATGGAGCACATCTGGGAGATGGGTTCTCCATGGGCAAAGGTTCCCATCTCCTCATTTTTTCAACTGCTCTTTTCACAACCCCTTCACCCTTTCAACCAATCCTGCAGCTTGTGCATAGTCTGGTACATGAAAAACCCTGCAGGCTTAATCACTCCACAGGAACAGACAAAGCACTCTGCATCACAGTATCAGCAAACCCTGTAAAAATCACCAATTTCCTCCTTTCTCCTTTTTTTCATTGTATACAATCTCAAAAATTGACCACTGACATTAGGGTCCTGGCCAATCCTGTTCTGTAGGGTATTTATTTACATCCCTGAGCAGCCAAAGCTATCAAATTAGTATTGTCAGCACTATATATAGATATATAGATATTGATATATACATATAGACATATAGATACATACATATATATATAAATATATATAAAATATATATATAAAGGTCTTATTATTCTATAAATACATATATTGTTATTTATTATATTGATTTTCACTTGCACAAATGCATCTGAGCTCAAGATTAAAACCTTCTTCTGTTGCTCCATGTGGGAGCATTCCAACAATCATTGTTCCTTCTGAAGGTGCTGTTTCCAATGGACTCTTAACAAATTCATCTTTGTCTGCCCAAACCCACAAGTTCTTTTCCTTTTCCATGTGCAATTTTTGGATGCATTTGAAGACATCCAGGGGTGCAGCTTCTTTTACCCGACTGCCCCACTGCTCCCACGGGGCTCCCACCTCAGCCCACTCCAGAGCCAGGGAACTCCAGGGAAGGGCTTCCCAGCTGGGAATTTCTGATGGGACTGATTCCTCACATTTACATTGAACAAGTGACATTTTGTTGGGATCTGGCCAGACTGGGCCAGTTTTGTTTTACCAGTGGGCAAAGTCAGCACCAAAGACACAGACTCCAACTGAAGGAATCAGTGTCATTTCCTGCAGTTCAGAGCAGCAAAGAATCCCAAAAGGAGCAGCTCAGCAATGCACCCAATCATCCCCACCAAAGATTGCCTGCAGTGATTAAGAAAGATCCAGCAGCATTTACCCTCAGCCTTTACCATCCCCCAGATCCACACAGCAGCTGGGGAAGCTGTCACAGCCAAGGGCTGCAGAGCCACTCCTGGGCACTGGGAATTCCTGCAGGTGCCTCCAGCCCCAGGTGAGGCTCCAACCCCGCTGGGAGAGGGCCCAGCTCTGACAGTGCTGAATGAACAAACTGACAGCACTGCTAGTGTGGCAACATCTGGTTTCATCCTCCTCTTGGGGTCCTCCCAATACCTGGCCAGGGTCCCAGGAGGAACCAAGGGGAGCTGACTTTGATCATTCAGCCCCAAACAAGGCCAGATGTCAAATTTCATGGCCTTGTCTGGCTTCTAAATACACAAAGGTCAATACATGTTTCACTAAGGAGTGCATACATCTATCACAGTGCTAATGACCATGCCTATTTCATTAGGGAGCAGATACAAAGACAACCTTTGGTTGGAAGGTTCATCCAGAGGCCACCTTTGGCTCAGGGCCTGCTGTCCAGGCCTCACTCAGGGCTGGTGTCCAGGCCTTGGCACTTCAGGGACGTGGTTTAGTGCTGGGCTTGGCACTGCTGGGTGACCAGCTGCACTGGGTGAGCTCAGAGGGCTTTTCCAACAGAAAGGATTCTATAATTCCATTATTCCATCTGCTGAATTCAGCTAGGTCCATGTTAGCAGCATTACTTTGCTCAGAAAGTCTCCTCTTGCCCAGCTCCTGTGGCCTGAGGCTTCAGCTCCTTCAGCTCCTGGTGCTGAGCTGCTCATGCTGAACGAGACGACTCGGAGAGAAGAACACAGTCCATCCAATTCCTTCTGGGACACGGACAGGGGGGCTGTGCAAACAGGAGCATTGTTTGCTGTGGCCTCCTCTGCCCTTCATGCCTTTCAGCGCTTTGAACCAGCCAAGAGCTTTCTCCAAGAGTGCAATGGAGCAGCTGTTCCTGCTCCTGGCTCTGGCTCTCTCAGTCTCTGCCCTTGCCTGGTTCTGTCCCTCGTGCTGTGCCCTCTGTTCCCCCAGGGCTCGCTGGCTGCTGCCCAGGACTGTGGCACTGGCACAGATCCAGTGCTCCAGACCCTCCTTTCTGTGCCCTTGGAGCTGCCTGGGCACAGCAGCCTTTTCCATCTGGAAGCTCCCCATGGACAGGGAGTGCCCAGCTCCGTTCCTTGCACAGCCTCCAGGAGCCCAGGGCTGCCATCTCAAGTCCCTGCTGGCACTGGGGCTCCCAGGTGCCTCAGGCTGCTGTGACACCGCTGCACACGGCAGGGAAGAGGGGCAGGGGCTGTGCTCAAAGTCAGCTCCATGTGCTGCTGCTGCTGCTGCTGCTGCTGTGGGGTCATTTGTGCAGGCCTGGCCCAGAGTCAGGGATCAGATCCTGCCAGTCTCTTCCAGCCCTGGCTGCTCAGAGGTTGGGCCTTGGAGCCTCAGGTGGCCAAAGGCAGCTGCTCCTGGTCCCTCTGTGTGCCTGAGTTCAGCAGTGCTGCTCCATCAGTCTGTGCCCAGCAACGGGGAAAAGCCTCAGCCCTGCAGGGCCAGGAGCTGCCGGGCTCTGCCTGAGCAGCTCAGCCAGCAGGAAGGGAGCTGCTCCACACAGGAACCAGGAGCAAAGGACATTCCTTTTGTAGGACAGGCTTTCTGTTAAAAAAAAAAAAAAGAAAAAAAATAGGTAAATTGTAAAAGATAAGAAAAAAATCAAGTGTTAGTGAAAAAAAAATAACATAATGTTAGTGAAAAAAAAAACAAAAACAATAAATGCAAAGTTACATTCTTTGCATTAAGAGGTAAATGATCTTTTTAAAAGAGAACTCAGTTATTTACATTGTAAATGTGCTGATGGCATGGATCCATCTTACTGACCTCAGCAGCCTTTTAAAAAGATTTTGGGCTTTGTTTCCAACATTGGTATTTGAAATTGTGGTCAAAGCAAGAGGAAATTGCTTTGTGCCCTTCCAGCTCCAAGCAGGACTGGGAATGGAAACTCTGTCAAAGCCCAAATCCTTTAGAAGATGACCTTCCTTCTCAGCCTGGTAATGAGCTGCACATTCCCTTTGAAACTGTCAGGGATTTCTTAGAGACACAAAGTCCCACTTAGGGCTTTTTGCTCTGGTTTGGCAGTGCAGAAGGGCAATTCTCCATCCAGCAGCTCCAGCCTGCACTGCCTCAGGAGCACGGCCCACTCGCCAGCTTTGGCCCACTCAGGCACTTCTAGAGGAGGAAGAAAGTGCAATTGCACAATTCCAGCCAATCAAGAAGGAAGAATGGCACAGACAAAACACCCTGTGCAGATCCAGGCGTTCAGCTGGGACTGTGGAGAGTTTGGGTCCTTGCCAATTGGATGTGTGTCCCCAGCTGCAATCTCTGGGCCTGCAGCAGAGTCTCACTCACCTGCCAAAGCAGAAAGCTCAGGCGCTGTGCTCACAACAGGCTCGTCTGATGCAAAGCTGTCAGAGCAATGTGAGGGCAGAGCCAGCCCAGCTGGGCCCAGGGCTGAGCCCAGCAGAGCCCTGGCAGAGCCCAGAGCAGCCTCAGCACGCCGCGCAGAGCCCGGCTGCAAGGAGAGAAAGCAGAAAGTGCCTGTCAGCTGAGGGCTCCTGTCCCCTTGTGCCAAGGCCTGCGGTGCCCAGGCCATGCTGGCTGTGCCCAGAGCTGTGCCCAGAGCTGCCCATCCCTGCTGCCTTTGGCAGCAGAGCAGGAGGGCAGCACATGTGCCCAGCCTGCAGCCAGCCAGGGCACATCCAGCCCTCAGCAGCTGCCCAGAGCCAAAAAGCAGCTGGGCAGCCGACTGAAGAATTCATTGCATCTGCCCCAGCAAAGGGGAACCTTTGGTGCCCAGCCAGGCCATGCCATGCCCAGATCTGGGAGCATCCCCTGCCTGCCTGTGGACTCACCTGCAAATTGGGCCTGGAGCCTGGCTTTGAAGAAGGTGCCAGAATCCAAGTCCATCATCTTCAGCTGGCCAGGCCAGGAAGAGATTGTCATCCTTGAGGTTGTCCTTGGTGTCTCCAGCAGCAGCCCCACCTGGTACAGCTTCTCCCAGGGGCTCCTTCTCCTTCCCTGGGGCCAGACCAGGCTGTCAGGGCTCTGCCCAGGGCCCCAGCCATCCATGAACCAGACAAACAAAACCAGGGGGATGGTGGCCACCAGTGCTTGCCCACACCAGGTCTGCAGCTCAGCTCCAGCCCAAGGGCTGTGTGTTCCCCTCTGCTGAGCCCTGCTCAGAGCTACAGGCAGGACAAAACCAGCCTGCTTTGCTTTGCCACTGAGTGCCAAGAGATGTGTGGAGCTGGTACCTGCCAGGCCCCTGGGTCCAACTGTGCACGTGGATCTCTCCCATCTTCTAGGGCAGATGAACACCCTGCATCCAAGGATGACAGAAAAGCTCTTCTAATGATGGCCTGTCCAAGGGTTGCATGGACAAACACCTCCTGATGATATCCTGGCACTCTGGGCAGAGAAACCAGAAACCACACCAGTCAGAAGGAGTTGGCTTTGCCCCTGTTCCCATGCCCAGGCCATGCTGGATGTGCCCAGAGCTGGGCCTAAACTTTCCCATCAATGCTCTGTTTTGGAGGAGAGCAGGAGAGCAGGACATGTGCCACCTCCTCAGCAGCTGCCAGAGCGGGATGCCCACGAGCCCGCTGCTGTCTCCCAGCACTGGGATTCCCCCATGCCCAGAGATGAGGATCCACCTTGAGAGAGCCCTTGTGGCAGCGAGAGCTGATGGTCCCAGCTGATGTTCTGGCCCCTCCTGAAAAGGGTGCTTCCCCAGACCATCTGGCACAGCAGGATGCCCAGGGACCAGATGGTAGCTGCCTGCCCATAGTACCAGCCACAGTGGGTCCATTCTGGGGGCTGTATGACCGTGTTCCTATGGAATACAGATGGAGTTCAGCAGGGGGATGCTGCTGCTCCCAGAGCCTGGCCCCAGCATCCCTGGGCATGTGGGGGGCTGCCCCAGTGGCACACAGGGTGACCCACTGCCCTCTCACCAGCACCTGGGACTTGTGTACAGACTTGGGGTTGGAAAAGAAGCCACTGGTGCTGGAAGAGGGCAGCGGAAACCCTGGCAAGGCCCAACCATGACACACAAAGGAAAACCCCACTCAGTGCTGGAAAAACCATGCTCTCATTTTCCCCTGCCTGCATTGCCCCAAAAAAATTATGAACTCCAAACCAAAC
The DNA here is from genome assembly GCA_024865655.1 of Emberiza elegans. Taxonomy (NCBI): domain Eukaryota; kingdom Metazoa; phylum Chordata; class Aves; order Passeriformes; family Fringillidae; genus Emberiza; species Emberiza elegans. The sequence continues at coordinate 56,838 of JALJVW010000013.1, read as the reverse complement.
CAGGGGAGTGGAGCAGTCCAAGCCCTTTCTCACCTGCACACCAAACCAGCTGGGGCACAGGTTCTGGCCCCCTCTCCTGCCCCCACCCACAGGTGTTTGTGTTGGGCTGGCTGCCCCAGCCCCAGCCCCAGTTCTGGGCAGAGTGGTGGGCAAGGCTGCCAGCAGGGCTGGAAGCTGGCTCCCCACCCAGCCCCTGCTCAAAAGCAACTCAGCTGAAATCTCAGTGCCATGAAGGGCAGCAAAAGAGAGAATCCCTGCTGCCACACCCAGCTTGGGCTGTGAATTGTTGGGCCATGAGATGCTGGGACCAGGAGCACACCCCTGCATGGGCTCACCTGCAAAGTGAGTGTAGGCTGTCTCTTGCAGGTAGGTGCCACAGCCAAAGTCAATCAATTTGGCCTGCCCGGTGGCCAGGTCAACCAGGATGTTCTCTGGTTTGATGTCCCTGTGCAGGACCCCGCAGCTGGTGCAGTGCCTCACGGCCTCCAGCACCTGGCAGAACAGCTCCCGCGCCTCCTCCTCGGGCAGGAACCCCCGTGTCCCAATGAAACGCTGCAGGTCCCGAGAGCGCTCCGGGCGCTCCAGCACCATCAAGATATCGCTGGGGAGCTCAAGCCACTCCAGCAGCTGGACCACACCAGGGAAGCCAGTGGACACCTTGGCCAGCAGCACGATCTCCAGGGGTGCGCTGGTGCCGTCGGGCTGCGGGAGGAGCACGATGCCGTCAGTGGGGCCGATGCCGTGCCGGGGCTCGGGGAGCCCTCAGCCAGCCCGGGATGCTCTGCGCCCTGCGCTGGCCCCACGCCCGCTCTCCCTCGGGGCGTCCTGGCGGCTTCCACCCTGCCGGGCCTCGGCTCATCCCCGCCCGGCACGGCCCGGCTGCTGCCGCTGGCCCCGCTCGCTCACCAGCTCGCCCCAGTGCCGGACGCGCTTCCCTGGCACCCTTTTGATGGCCACCTGCAAGCCAAGGGCAGCAGCGGGCTCAGCTCACCGCCCGCCCTGCCCAGCCCCATCCTCCGCCCTCCTCCTCCTCCTCCTGCGCCCGCCGCCGGCCCCGCCGCTCACCGGGGCGCCGTCCGAGAGCCGCGTGGCCGCGAAGGCGCTGCCGAAGCCGCCGCGCCCCAGCAGCGAGCCCAGCCTGTCCTGCTCCTGCAGGGCCTCCTGCGCCTTCCCCTGCCCTGCGGGGCCGCGGCTGTCAGCGCTCGGCCCCCTGGGCCAGCAACGGCCCCTGAGCGCCCCCAGCAGCGCCCCAGGCCGGCCTGCCCAGGCCCTGCTGCGCCTTCCCTGCAGGAACAACGGGGCTGCCAGCAGCCCTGGCCAGCAACGCTGCCGAGCGGCCCCGGGCCGGGGAAGCCGGCAGCGGGAGGCGGCGGGAGCGGCCGCGCCGCCGAAGGTCCTCCGCGGGCCCCAGGAGGAGGCAGGGTCGGGCCGGGCGCGCCGGGCTGGGCCCTGGGGGGCCGGGGCCGGGCTCAGGCCAGGCGGAGCCAAAGGGAGGCGATGCCGCCCCAGCCCCAGGCACTGATGCCCGCCCAGCAGCGCCACCGCCAGCACGGCCAGAGCCGGGCGGAGGCGAGACCGCGGCAGGGACGGCCGGGGCCGGGCATGGGGCAGGCCCGCCCGGGGCCGGGGAGGGGGGCCGGGGCATGGCCCGGCCGGGCATGGGGAGAGGGACTGGGAGAGGAGGGACACCGGGAAAGGGAGAGCGGGAGAGGGTGCGGGACTGCGGGAGGGGACAAGCAAGAGAGAGTCAATAATTCGCTGCTTTTGCTGCTTTCACTGCTGCCGCTGCCGCTGCTGCCGCTGCAACTGAAGCGCCGGGGCCGTTTGTCCCCGTGTCCGTTTGTCCGTTGCCCGCTCGCCCCCCGTTTTCAAGCCCCGCGCTCCCCGGGGGCAGCCCCTGAGCCTGTCCAAACACGGGAACTTTGCCGTGTTCAGCCAAGACCCAGAGTCTGGACTCCTGCACAGCAGCACGGGAATCCCCTCGGTCCCTGCTGAGGGTCAAACACTATCGGAGCGCATTCCCTGAATGCAGAATTTGTACCTGACCCAAGCACTGCATTTACCTCTCCAGCATTGCTTTCCATAAAAAAAAAAAAAAAAAAAAAAAAAAAAAAGGGGGAAGGCAAACTGTGTATAGCTCATGGTATTTGACAGTGTCTAAAACGTGCCAAGTCATGGATCTTAGAGGTGAGATCCATTTGGAATGGATGGGATGGAGAAGAAGTTCAAAGGGGAGCATAAAAATAAATAGAGTAAACCATCTTGGTTTGTTTCTTTCTGTTTTCATTTCATTTCCTAAAAACTGTTTCAGTTCTTCCAGAATCTTGTCCACAGTCCTGTTTTGCTCTTTCCAAGAAGCTTTCCTGGAGAACGAGGTGCAGCTTCTGTCACAAGATGTGCCACCAACTGCAGCTTCTCTTGGCTTTCCACAATGTGTGTGCAGCACAACTCTTGCAGCAAAGAGGACAAACGTTTGAAGAACTTTACAGCTTGTTCTTTCTTTTCCTTGTGGGCTGGGCAGTTGTGCCATTGGTGAGGTTTTCATTGTTACTGTTCTACACTAAGAAAACATGACGGGCTACCAGGAATTGTTAGGGAATGCAAGCCTGACTGAATGCAGAGAAAGAATCTCCAGAGCCTGCAGCCAGAAATGGAGAGCTGCATGATAATCATTCCAACACCCCCATGGACATCTTGAAAGTGATGTAGAAGATGAAAATGGGCTGATGGAGGGAGTTTGTTTCAGTGTTCAGTTCAGATGATTCTGCATCTCATGCATTGATATAAATCACGAGTACAGTCAGTTCATGAAAGGCACCAGAACAAGCTGGACCTCTGAGATGACTGAAAAAATCTGAAAAGGAGAAATGCAGGGAATGACTTAGAGAGCTTTGCCTGTACAAAGGATCATTTTTTTCTAATAATTTCCAATCCATTCCCTCCACTTCTTTTCTTCCTAACAAGGCCATTTTCATCCCAGATTCCCCATGGAGTGAGATGTTGTGGTGTGCAATGTCATTTCCTGTTTCAGCCATTCCCCAGGTATGCTTACCCTCCCCCTCGTCCCCTTGCCAAGTCCTGTCTGTCAAACTTAACATTCCAGCAGGGGCATCATGTGGTTGGTCAAATTCAAAGGATGCCCCCCTCTGGCCTGAGGTCATTGGTGAAGTCAAGTGTCTTTATGCCTTGAGCCTTCCCCTCCTCCCACCTGGTTGGTGGCTCACCTGTCCCTTCCCTCCCCCTGCCCCCGAGCTTAAAAGGACAATGAGACCACGCGGTCAGTATTCTGTTAGGAGCTGTTGCCATTATCCAGAACTGTGTGACCTTGGAATTAAACTCTGGATTTAAACCCTCCTCCTCGAATCCGCTCTTCTCTTCACCTAGCCTAAGGACTCTATCAGAGGTAAAAACTGAGTTCCTAGAGCCCAGACATATCTAGTGCCTAACTGCCATTTCCAGCCAGCCCAAAGTAGCTCTGTGGTGCAGAACCGCAGCTGCTGCTCCTGGCCAAGAAGCAGGGGCCAGACGAGCCTGGGCACGTTCCATCCGTACATATTGGAATTATATTCTTTAGTGAGAGACCTGAGCTTGTGGAAGTGCCTGAAAGATGCCCTGTTCCTCTGCAGGACACTGAGGCTGAAGCAGGAGCCTGAGCCCTCTCTGGGGCAGCCTCCTCCAAGCTGGAATTTGTGCCGTGCTGGGAGAGGAGGAGGAGGGGGAGAGCGCTGGCGCTGTGTGGCAGGAGCAGGAGGTTTGGGCCGCAGGACATTCCGTCTGTGCCGCTGCCCCGCAATGGGCGGCCGTGCCCGGGGCTCTGGGCCTGGCCCCACGTGCGCTGCTGAGCTCCCGACACTGCGGGAGCTCCCCGGGCTGGGCTCAGCTTCCCGCTGGGCCTGGGCAGCAGGCTGGGCTCCAGCTGGGATCAGCAGCAGCTGGAAATACCTCTGGGCATCTCCATCTGCTGCTGCTGCTGCTCGGAAGAAACAATGGGGGGAGTCAAGAAGTTCTGGTTTCTCTTTCTCCTGGGGATTTTTTCATTTGATTTGACACTGCAGAGGCAATTTCTGTGATGGCCTCTGTCAGTTGATTCTATTTCTGTTGTATCTTATATTTCAAGAGTCCCATATTGTTGTTATTATATTTCAAGAGTCCCGTACCTTCTCAGTGTTTTCTTATGGTTGCAGATCTTCACAGCACGGACTCCTTCTTCTGCATGTTGATCCTCCTTAGTCAGGGCTCCTTCAAGGCTCTCCCTGACTGGCCAACCCACCCCCTTTTATCCCAGTTACCTTTACTAGCCACAGCTGCAGCCCACTGAAGGACATCGCAGCTGCAGCCCATCAAGAACAACTGGGACCTACCAGGACAAGGCCTATATACAGATATTCAATTACAATACAGACATATTTTACTAGGACTCAAAAGCCAGTTATACAATACATATATTTTCAAAGGCCACCTATGTATTTCAGCAGCAGCAGCAACAGGGCTGTGTTTGAGCACTGCAAATGTGGCCTGTGTGGCTGCTTTATTCTCCTTGACTTAGTGCTCAGGGACTTGAGAGCATTTCAAGATCTGCTAATCATGATGCCTGTGACCAAAAGCCTGAGTTCACCTATTTCCAGCTGGGGGCTATGTACAAATCACCAACAGGATGGAACTGCTGAGGAACGTGTCTCCAGCTGTTTATTTTCCAGCATCAGTCTCATTACATGTTTATGAGAATGGGAAGATGGCAGCAGCTCGTGTCCTCGGCAGCAGACAAAAACCTCAATGTTACAACTAATTTTAAATTTTTTTTTACCAATCCCACAAAGCAAAAGCATATTGAGAGTAGTTCTATCCAACCACTATAAGCACAGGTACCATTGGTTAAAACAGTGCTTGCTTATTTTGAATACAATACCTGCTTGTGAGCCTTAAAACACCATGCACAGAGCTGAAGCTTAGAACCTGCTAATATCTCTCTAGATATACTTTTCTGTAGCTTACGGATTTATTCTGCCAAGAGTTAATACAAAAACCATTTTTCTATTTGTCCTTACTTTCTACTTATATAACTTTTCTGCTGACAAATCTTATGGCAACTGCTTAGCTCTAATCACAGTTCTGCTGTCTCTGAGGCCTGCCTTTTGCAGCTTTCCCAAAACCCTCTGATTTGCAGGATTCCCACATTCACTGTCACAAAAGCACTCTGGGTAGCACTGATCAAAAAGACAATTGCAGTTTTACAGATAAATTTCAAGTGGCAAGCAGAAGAGTGACAGCAGCAGCCATGATCTCCAATTCCCAAGGCAAAGGCAGCAGCAGCCTCCTGCTGTCACCTCAGGGTGAGTAAAGCAGTGCTGAAAACAGCGCTGGAACCCGATCCTTTCTCTCTCTGAGGGCTGGCTCAGGGCAGCACAGGCGGGCCCTGAGGAGTAAGGACTGTGTGTGGGTGATTGCTGCTCCAGTCCAGAATTGTGATAAATAGGTATGATTCGTGCTGATAAAATTGAAAAAGTAATCAATATTGGTACCGTAATTAATATTTGGGAATAGATAAAATGGTTAAAAGTTGTAATGTTAAAAGAAGAGAGGGAGAGAGGACTCCACCCCCCCCCCCCCCCCGGCAGATGTTCACAAGGACAGGGCCTACCATATAAGGGGAATAATAAAAATAGTTAAAAGTTGTAATACCAAAAGAAGAGAGGGAGAGGAGGGGCTCCACCCCCCCGGCAGATGTTCACAAGGACAGGAGGAAGAAGCTGAAGATACAGATGCTAAAAATAAACAAGAACCTGGTTGGGTCCCAGAAAAATGCTAATTATAAGGGATTTATTGCTTCGATATGTAGATGCAGTGATATGTGCTCTTGGCTTACGATGTATTAGCTTGGTGCGCATGTGTAACCCAAAGGTGAATTAAAAGACATCGAGGAAGAGGAGAGGCCTTCATCAGTGACGACCCCCAAAGACTGGTGCGACCACCGAACTGAGTGATGGTGCATGCGCAGTAAAGGTGTTAATGAGGGCGGAGATAGGTAGATGACGAACCAGAACTGGGAGAATATGGTATTAACACATGGCATATAAGGGGGGAATCTTCACTTGGCAAGCTTGTACGGAGAGTGGCACGGGTCCAAAAGCCCTGCACTCTGTACCCCGCGGTTATCCTTTGCTTATGCACTATTGTTAGAACCAAATTATCCCTTCTTTATATATTTTCTAAATTATTTAATTAAAATTGCTGCTATCTCAAATATTGTTTGGGGTGTTTTTATGAGGGGATAATTGGGTGAACATAACAATTTTGGTGCCGAAACATGGGACCCTCTTAACTCCAGGGAGGTGGATAGCTTCTGGGAAGGAGCTCCCCACCAGACTTTTAAGTGGTCCCAAAGCTAGACCACTCTCCCTTGGGAAAAGAGAGTCTTTATTACAATAACGCATAAGCAAATTAGTTATTGAAAGCACGCAGAAGAAGCTCCCATCAGTGCCAGCTTACAGGAAGGAGAGAGTACCCATGTAAAACTGCTTTGTGCACAAAGACCCTCGTGAGAAAAGGAGGCTGTGAGTACCACGGGGTTTTGGGTCTGGGGGCGGCTGTATGCATGTGTGAGTGTGTGTGGAGTGTCTGAGACGGGGGCTGGGCAGTCCCGGACCCCCGACGCGAGAGGGACCTCCCAGTACCGCGTTTTCGCGTCCTCCGAGAGGAGGCCGGCCGAGAAAGGAGGGAAGCGAAAGAAAAGTGAACGAGTGGGGACCCCGGGAGGTTTAACCCAGGGGGGAGGAGAGGGTCCCTGGTCCAGGCACCTGTAGGAAGGTCCTTGGGCAGGAGAGAGTAGGGAGACTGAGGAGAGTGATTGAATAGGTTCAATTTCCTTGGAGGGGTTGGTAGCAGGCATTTTAGTATGTGATTAGATGGTGAGAGGACGGGGCTGATATATTGAGAAAGTGGCAGAGGTAGGAGGAACAAATAGGAACAAATAGATTGCAGAGGGAAAATAGAAGGGTGAGTGGGGAAAACTAAGATTTTTCCTGGACAAGTTTGTTGCCGCCAGATAGAAAAAAAGGCAGGGTGACAGAATAGTAAGTGAGAAAGTTGAACCACAGCCCACTGGGGATGAGTGGGGGAAAAAAAGTAAGATTTTTCCTGTTTGAATGGACAAAAGAAATATCCGAAAGATCTCTTAGTTTGTTGCCCAGGTGTGATGGTCTGTCAGAAATGGGTCAGGGAAAACCATAAGTTCTTCCTGACCCAGGGGCTGCTGATTGTGTGAAGAATCCACAGGAGGTTAGAGTATCTGGGAACCATGAGGGGGTTCTCAGGAAGGGAGCATTCCTCAGGACAGCCCACTGGGGATGATGATAACCAGTTTTGGGATGAATGGGAATCCCAAAAGAAGAAAAAGTAAACAGAAAATGATTAAGTATTGCATGTTTGAATGGACAAAAGAAATGATCCGAAAAGATAATTTATATTGGCCCAAATTTGGATCATTTGAGGACTGGATTTGCCAGGCTCTAAATATATATGTGAATTCAAAAAACCCTGTTAATCAGGAGGAGAGTGAGTATGCTGCCTTATGGAGTCCTGAGGGGAGAAGTAAGTCTGTTGTTCAGAGGCAGGACAGGAGACATAATATAGGAAAAGCTTTGAGTGAGCACCAGAAAAAAGATGAGTCCCCGGCAGAATGGTTAGAAAGATCAAAAAGAGACTTGCAATTATATTCAGGTATAGATACTGATACTGCAGTAGGGCAGGTTCTGTTAAAAACTCAGTTTGTGACCAGATCTTGGGGTGACATCAGGAAAAAGCTGGAAAAATTAGAAGATTGGCAGGACAGGGGACTTCAAGAGTTACTAAGAGAAGCACAAAGGGTGTATGTCCGAAGAAATGAGAAAAAGCTGAAAGCAGATGCCAGAATTTTAGTGGCAGCAGTTCAAGAAGTGCAGGCAGCTTTGAATACAGAAAAATCTGCAGGGAAAAACAAACAGCCGACGTCAGGATCTATTTTTAAGAACACAAGACCTGTGCAGTTTTCCCGCCACAAGAAAGGGCACTTACAAAATTCTTGTCCTAATTTAAAGGGTGCAGGACCTACCTGTTTTTATTGTCATAAAAAGGGGCACCTGCAGAAAAATTGCAGAAAGAAGCAGCAAGATGAGAAAATTTCTCAGGAGAATCAGAGAAGTCAGGAGTTGTGTTCAATGAAGGGGACCAAAACGTCACCAGAAGAGGCTTTAATAAAGCTAAAAATAGGTCCTAATAGCAAAGAAGTTACATTTTTAGTAAATACAGGAGTTTCTCAGTCCACAGTGACAAAATTACCCCAGGGATGTGAGATAAGTTGTGAGAGAGTTCCAGTAGTCATAATTACAGGAGAGGCTTTTCCTGTTCCTGTAATAAAAGGGGTGCAAATTGAAATAGAGGACAAATTTGGAGTAAATGATTTATTGTTGATACCAGAGGCCAAGAATAATTTGTTAGGCAGAGATCTAATAATAGCCTTAAATTTACAAATAAAGCCCTGTAAAGGAAAACTTAAAATTTATTCTTTAACTGAAGAGGATAATCTGGAAATTAATGATACGGGTTGGCATTCGGGTGAAGTGGGAAAAAGCTTGGGGTAAAGGAGTTTGGTCCCCTTAGTCCCTCCTGGTCAGCGCAAGCCTGTGAACATTGTGCATTACTCCGTGCATTACTAATACTAAAAGGGACGAGAAGGGACTCTTTATACAGACTCCAAATATGCTTTTAGTGTAGTACATACTTTTAGAAAAATTTGGAAAGAAAGGAGACTTATAAACACTCATAAGAAAGGGTTAGTACACGGAGAATTGATAATTCAGATACATGAGGAATTGATAATTCAGATACTTGAAGCTTTAAAAAGCTCAAAGAAAATAGATTAGTTCATGTAAAGGACACCAGAGAGGGGGAGGGATATTAGAGTCAGAGAGAAATAATTTGGCCAACGAAGAAGCAAAAAGAGCGACCTTAAGAAAAAGAGATAATAAAATCATGATCTTACAAAAAAAAAAAAAAAAAAAAAAATAATAGAAATTCAGCAAGAGACACTTAACCCTTCCACTAGCAAAACTGGCAGCTATAAGGAAATTAGGAGCAACATTTAAGGAGGCCAAGTGAGTTCTGCCTGATGGCAAGATTATGATGCCAAAATTAGTAGAATGTCAGATCTTAGATAACTTGCATAGACAGACACACTGGAGAACAAGAGCCATTTATGATCACTTTTAAAATTTTTATTGGTGTATAGAGATATCTGAAATTGGAAAACAAACTACCCAGAGGGTGTCTCACCTGTTAAAAAGTAACTAAGAAAGCGTTAAAGAACCCTCCCTCTGGAGGATGCAAAAACAGCCTACAGGCCATAGGAAAAGATCCAGGTTGATTTTATAGAATTGCTTAAAGTGGGTTGGTGAAAATATTTGTTTGTTATAATAGATCAATTAACTCAGTGAGTTGAAGCATTTCCAGCAGCTCGGGCTACAGCTCAAATGGTGACTAAAATATTGTTGGAACATGTAATTCCAAGAATGTGAAAATATGGTGAAATTTAAGTTGGTCTTTATTAACCCTGATTTATTAAGAAGGAACTAGGCATCCTGGAGTGGCTGCCGACCGCAATTCCCTTGAGCTCAGAGGCAGAAGAACGCCAGTGGAAAAGAATAAAAGAGACTTTCTTAATCGGTGGGAATGCCCTGAAAGGATCGAAGATCTCCTCCGGGGTCACCCACCAGCAACATTATCAGAATTGATTACAAAACTGCAATTCCAGCAACTGAGAGTGATAACACCTGTTGTTGAAAGAGTACAAGTAAAACGTTGGGAGCGTGGTAAACATGGTTTAGGGTGTCATCCATAGATATGTATTGTTTGCATACTTTGTTTTAATTCATGTTGGAGAGTAACTAAGAGGGAAGAGGAGAGACAATTGATTTGCTTGTTTTGCTATGGTTATGTATTTAGCCAGCTAACTGTAGAACACATTGCTAGTGATTTTTTTGAAATACCTTTGAGACTGGGAGATGGGACCCTTCCAGCAGCAATTAAATTAGTAGAAAACTTAGATCAGTTGGTTCTTGCTACATTAGCTATAACACAAATAAGAGAACGAACAATTCATAATATTATAGACCAGTGTTTCATAATTGATAGTTGTTGATTAGAAAATCTTATTGTGGTTGGCATATCCCTGAAATTCTGAAAAATATAGATTTATAGTATTCCAGCCTAACCTTTGACCTGCTGTTTTCATTTTAATTATTTCTTTTTAACCAGCCAAAACTGGGAAATGGCATTTAAAAAGAGACAAGCAAACTCTGTGAGGCTATGAGTGCCAAGGAAACTAAAAGCACCAGTGACTAGATCCTGGAATATTACCTTTGCTACCGAGAAGACTGGCATCTCGGCCCTTGGTTGCAACCCAAGGGGCCTTGAGAAAGGTAGAAAGGTAGATTTCCTAAGGATTATTTTCACTGTGATCCTTCTAGTACCCTGGGCGATTGGTCAAAGCCAGAAAGCCACACTGGACAGAGTTTCGGCAATGAAAAAGCAAACAAAGCAAAAATCAAGTCTCAGCAATTTCAACATTTGTGACTATTGCAATCACCCTGTGTGAATTAGTCAAAATCATTGGCTGAATTTTATAAACAGCTTAAATAGCACTACAAAGATTGAGACCTACCAGCCTCAAATAAGAATCTGTTTGTGAGATTGATGCAAGAGATTGCTGCAAAATTGGGAATATAAAGGATATCAGAGCACCGCTTTTAATACAGCACGAATCAATGATCAAAAAGAGAAATGGGGGATTTGTGATAAATAGGTATGATTCGTGCTGATAAAATTGAAAGAGTAATCAATATTGGTACTGTAATTAATATTTGGGAATAAGTAAAATGGTTAAAAGTTGTAATGTTAAAAGAAGAGAGGGAGAGGAGAGACTCCACCCCCCCCACTCCAGCAGATGTTCACAAAGACAGGGCCTACCATATAAGAATTACTATTTGGGAATAATAAAAATAGTTAAAAGTTGTATTACCAAAAGAAGAGAGGGAGAGGAGGGGCTCTACCGCCGCCGGCAGATGTTCACAAGGACAGGAGGAAGAAGCTGAAGATACAGATGCTAAAAATGAACAAGAACCTGGTTGGGTCCCAGAAAAATGCTAATTATAAGGGATTTATTGCTTTGATATGTAGATGCAGCGATATGTGCTTTTGGCTTATATTGTACTGGCTTGGTGCACATGTGTAACCCAAAGGTGAATTAAAGGACAAAGAGGAAGACTACAATTCTTCATCAATGAAGACCCCCAAAGACTTGTGCGACCACCGAACTGAGGGGTGGTGCATGCGCATTAAAGGTGTTAATGAGGGTGGAGATAGGTAGATGACGAACCAGAACTGGGAGAATATGGCATTAACACATGGCATATAAGGGGGGAATCTTCACTTGGCAAATTCATACGGAGGGTGGCACGGGTCCAAAAGCCCTGCACTCCGTACCCCGTGGTTATCCTTTACTTATGCGCTATTGTTAGAACCAAATTATCCCTTCTTTATATATTTTCTAAATTATTTAATTAAAATTGCTGCTATCTCAAATATTGTTTGGGGTGTTTTTATGAGGGGATAATTGGGCAAACATAACAACTGGAAGGCAGGCACATGGATTCAGAGCTATCACACATGAACTCTGTGGTTTTGGGGTTACTTTAATAATGGCACTTACTGTGAGGAAATTACACCAGGGGAAATTTTCTCCCAACCCTTCACCCAGCTCTTGGGGTCTGCCCCACCAGTTTTCAAAGGGTTCAGATCCACTCTAAATACAAATATCATGCAGTGGTTGGTGTTGCTGATAGGCCTGTTCTATTTAGCATTCAGAGATAAGGGCAGATTAACCTGGATAACCACGCTGACACCTACCCCAGAGACAAGGGATGCTGCTGCCCCAGAGCCTGACCCTGCCCCACAGCCCACCTCAGAAATGAACCACCCAGACTGGGTGGGGGTTCTGGTGAAGGAGATGGGCCAGATGCTGAAGGAGTACATTTCCCCAGCTGGTGAGAAACCCTCCCCCTGCCTCAAAGAGGGAGAGTCTGATGGTGCAGCAGTGGAACCCACAGATGTTACAACTGTCCAGGTTCCAGCTGAACTGCAAAGGCAGTCACAGCCAGCAGCAGTCGCTCCTGTGGGGGAAACAAGGAGGTCTAAGATGAAATCAGAGCACACAGATAAGAATGGAAGCCCCTCAAAACCCATAAGGGAGTCAGAGATTGCGATAATCATCGAGTATCTGATGTACAAAAGTCTCTGTAATCTGCACAAAGACATTATACGAAGGGGGTGCGAGGCTTATACAACCTGGTTACTGCAGGTCTGGGACCTTGTGGGTACAGGCATCTGTCTCAGTTTGGAAAGACAGGTGTCTGCTAAGGAAGGCAAGTACATCCCCTGAAATGGAGAATGTAAACTCCCTCCCTCTGAATAGTTATAAATTTTAAATTAAGGGGGGGCTCTCAGGCAAAGATATGGGAGCAGGAATAACAGTCCTTTATTAGGGAGGGGAATAAA
>JALJVW010000013.1:0-36584 GCA_024865655.1 Emberiza elegans | reverse complement strand
CCCCATACATTGCTCAGTCAATTGAAACCAGATGATCAGTGGTATAGTGTTATAGATTTGAAAGACGCCTTCTGGGCATGCCCCTTAAAGAAGGAATGCAGAGATTATTTTGCATTTGAATGGGAAGATCCTGATACCCACCGAAAGCAACAATTAAGGTGGACGGTTTTGCCCCAGGGGTATACTGAATCCCCGAATTTATTTGGGCAGGCACTAGAGCAAATAATGAGATCCTATACCCCGAGCCAGGGAATAACCCTTGTTCAATATGTAGATGACTTATTAATTGCTGGAAAGAGCGAAGAATCAGTTAGGGAAGAGAGAATTAAGCTTCTAAACTTTTTAAGCATCCAGGGGCTAAAGGTGTCTAAAAGCAAACTGCAATTTGTAGAGGAAGAAGTAAAATATCTGGGACACTGACTTAGTAAAGGAACTAAAACATTGGACTATTGTCCCTTAGGGAAGCAGGGTTTTGAGGATGAAGAGGAGACGAGAATCTTGACTCCATAATTAGAAGACTTGATTTATTATATTATATATATTACATTAAGACTATACCAAAGAGATAGAAGGAAGAAAGAAGGCTAGCTAAGAATAGAATAGCAAGAATGATAACAAAAATCAGGCAGCCAGCTCTGTCATGACTGGTCAAGAAATCCAAACACCCATAGAAGGCCAATCACAGATTGCAGATAACACAATCTTGGAGGCCTCTCGGTTTCTGAAGGAAAAATCCTAAAGGAAGGATTTTTCACAAAAGATGTCTGCAACATTGGACCAAGGGAGGGTTAAGGGAGGTCCCCAAGAAAAAATCAGGCAGCTATTAGGTGAAAAGGAAAAATTTGAAAACTGCTGAAGGTATGATAAAATGGACTGAGGAGGATGATAAATCATTAGAACAACTAAAAGAGGAATTAGCTAATGCCCCAGTGTTGAGCCTCCTGGATGTTAGGAGGCCTTTCTATTTGTTCATTAACACTGAGGCAGGAGTAGCATTTGGGGTGCTGGCTCAGGACTGGGCCGGCAGTCGAAAACCAGTAGCATTAATTTCTAAACTACTAGACCCCGTAAGTAGGCGATGGCCAACATGTTTACAGATTATAGTGGCAACAGCTCTTTTAGTGGAGGAAGCTCTCAAAATTACTTATGGAGGAGAACTGAAAGTCTTTACCCCCCATAATATACGGGCAATATTACAACAAAAGGCAGAAAAATGGATAACAGATGCAAGGCTCCTGAAATATGAGAGCATTTTACCGTCATCCTCTCGGTTGATACTTGAAACCACCTCTCTGCAAAACCCCGCAGAATTCCTGTTTGGAGATCCACAGGAGAATTTAACTCATGACTGCCTGCGTAGTATAGAAGAACAAACAAAAATTAGGCCAGACCTTGAAGAAGAAGAACTGGAAGAGTGAGAAAGGCTATTTGTGGATGGATCCTCTAGAATTGTTGAGGGAAAGCGAATCTCTGGATATGCGGTTGTGGGAGGTAAAAATTTAGAAATAATAGAATCTGGACCTCTGAGTCCTAGTTGGTCAGCCCAGGCCTGTGAGTTATATGCAGTATTGCGGGCCTTAAAACTTCTGGAAGCTAAAGTAGGGACCATTTATACGGACTCAAAATACGCCTTTGGGGTGGTACATACCTTTGGAAAATTTGGGAAGAAAGAGGGTTAATAAAGTCCCGAGGAAGAGAATTAATACATCAGGAACTAATTACTCAGGTACTACAAGCTTTAAGAGGCCCAAAGAAAATAGCAATAGTACATGTTAAAGGACATCAAAAGGGCCTCTCCCATTTGACTAGAGGAAAGAACACAGCAGACAGAGAAGCGAAGGAAGCTGCCCTCAGAAAATTCCAGGATCAGGGAATAAGGAGAACACGAGATAATGAGAAAATTCATGTCCTGAGCTTCACAGCCCAGGAAAAGGAGAAATTAGACAAAATGGGAATAAAAGACACTGGGGGTATTTGGAAATTGCCAGATGATAGGGAGGTACTGCCAAAATCTATGGCCTGAAGAATAGTGCAGCAACTGCATGACCAGACTCATTGGGGAACCCAAGCCTTAGTAGATCAATTTACTATTAAGTACACGTGTATAGGAATTTATGATATAGCAAAACAAGTAGTTAGGGGATGCATAACATGCCAAAGAGTTAATAGACATCAAGTTAGAGAAAGGATTCCAGGAGGAAGGGAATTAGCACACCGACCTTTTTCACATGTACAAATAGATTTTACCGAGCTACCAAAAGTAGGGAGATATAAGTACTTATTGGTATTGGTAGATCATCTAACCCACTTTGTAGAAGCATACCCTACATCGCGGGCTACTGCAAATGTGGTGATTAAAACCTTGTTAGAAGAAATAATCCCTAGATATGGAATAGTAGAAATATTAGACTCTGATAGAGGCCCCCATTTTGCAAACAAGATAATGAGAAAGGTAACCATGGCCTTAGGCACTAAATGGCAATATCACTTCCCTTGGCATCGTCAAAGCTCAGGGAGGGTGGAAAGGGCAAATGGAGAAATCAAGAAGCAACTCACAAAACTCATGGAAGAAACTAAAATGTCTTGGGTCAGATGTTTACCTATGGCACTGCTAAACATTAGAACCCAACCCAGGACGGATGTAGGAATCTCTCCCTTTGAAATGCTTTATGGAATGCCTTACAACTTAGAACTCCTGGGAAACCATCCTTGTATACAAGATAGTCAAATTCAGGGTTATATACAACAGTTAATGAAACGGAGGGAAGAATTAAAACGAAAAGGGCTATTGGTACAAAGACCCCCCTTGGATATAATAATGCATAAGCTTAAACCCAGAGATAGAGTTTTAGTTAAAACTTGGAAAGAGACAACCATAACACCCCAGTGGGAAGGTCCCTATGTTGTTCTGTTTACCACAGAAATAGCCATCCGAACTGCTGAAAAAGGCTGAACACATGCCAGTCGAGTGAAAGGACCCATCACTGCGGACACCCCTTGGGAGGTGACCAGTCGCCCTGGAGATCTACGGGTAACTCTTCGGAAGACACAGAGACCTGTGCCAGCGGGTAATGTGAATGACTGAATTAGGGGACAGAGAACTGTATCGACTGAGACTTTTGGTAAGAAAACCCCTACAGGAACTGGAACAGGAGTTAGAGTGCCCTCTACCGTGGAAAACCTGGAATGAACTGACACTTGCTCTTTCAGTAGCGGCTGAAGTGAGGCAAGAATTATTCAATTGCACCGTGTGTCTTAAATGTCGGGAATCTTCTTGTCGGACGTGGGTAAAAATCTTTTGCGGGGGCTGTAAAGACAAATGGTGGATTTTCCAGTCACAGTTGGTGGGAAGCACATGGTGTCTTACTTGTGATTGGGACTGGAGAAGAGCAAATCTATTAAGGGCCTTAAGAGAATTTATAAAGATTCCTGGGGGGCGGGAGATCCCCAACAGAGAAGTAGCATCACTAGTTGAAAACCTAGAGCAGAGAAGAGATTGGGCCCTGGCGTGGGAACTCCAACACCAATTGCATAGGATTACAAGCCAAAACCAGACAGTCATATTAACTGCCTTGTGTGAGAAGGGAATTCACATTCCTCTGGTGTGGCAAGTGAGGCCTGACGAGTGGAATAGCATGATTCGCCGCTATTCCTGAGTTCATAAACAACAAAAACGAAAAGAACGTAGGGAAGAACGACGTAACTCTAGGAAAACAGGGGAAAGGGAATAAACGCAGAGGGTAAACCCTAGGTAGGTGTAGGACTCAGGCTTTGTAAAGCTCGTTAGGGACAGTAGAGAGTCCATCATAAAACCAAAGAGATCCTTTGCCTGGAGGCCTGACACCCTTAGGAGTAGGGGCAGAGGAGATAGCCCAAATAATGCACCCCCTGAAGACTACCCCTGCTGCCAAGAAGATAATGATCCCTGCAGACCGACGCACCCGGGCTGGCAGGTGAGGCAGAGAGGTAAAGAATAGTGGGAGAGAGCAACGAGCCACAGAAACAGAGACAGAGCACGGGAAAGCTCCAGATAAAAGAGGTATGATTATGAAAGGCGAAAGAAATTTGTTGCTAGGAACCTGCCCTGCTTGGCGAGCTACCTTAATTATTATAACCCTGAGTCTCCCGGCTGCCTGGGAAAGCCCTCTTCAGCCTTACAAAGGGAACTTGATCCTTGACTGGTCTCAGGCCTTTTTGCAATCTACCGGATCTATGGGGAATACCACAGGTTTAAATTTACTAACATTAGTACTGCATGACGGTCTGCTGTACGCTAGAATGAATGGAAGAGGCAGAAAACCTGGCAGCTCCAAGGGGTAGTGGGAGAACAAATTGATATTGGATGTTGAATGATTAATGGATCTAACTATACCAATGAAATTGCAATCAGTGTTTCCATGAGTCAAGAGGACAGACAAACAGTAAATTGTGTATACTCGATGGCATGAGAATGCTGGCAAAACTTCACATTAACTCACACTGTGGAAATAGTCTGCCTCTGGTCAAAAGATACACAGGGCCTTTCTTTTAAATTTATAATAGCTAAAACACACTCTACCACTGCCGAGCCTCACATCATCACCACCCCACCCACATCGCCGGTCATTCTCACCCCAAAAATCTTCAGAATTGGGCCTTATATAATTAAGAAAACTGATCAACAACAAATGTTATTTAATCTGGCATGGTCTCTCAAACAGGTCAGACAATTGATGCAGACCAATGTTTCAGACATCCAGCCATCTTGTTCTCCATTTTTCTAAATGTCCTTTGAAGGTTGGACTACCTGGCTTCGGAAACGAAGTTCTTTTAAAACAAGAAAACCTAGAGATGTGACTGGCATTCTAGGTACAGGATTGGGAATTCTGAATAGTATTGACTCAGATGTACTAATGAGCAAATTGGCTGCTACGACTAGAGACTTGTCCAAATTACAGCAACCACTGAAGTCATCTCTATTAGCTCTGGGAACACACAGTGGATGCTGTCAAACATTTTGCCAAGTTGGGAAAGAGTAAATGTGAATGATCACAAATTGGTGATTGATGCACTTAGTGCGACACAAAACAATGTTTCCTTGGCTCTCAGCTGTATCCAGGCACAACTGTGGATGCAGTTGGTCTTTGCCTCATTTATAAGAGAAGGCAAGGAAGGCACTTTCCCCACAGAAATTCGGAAAATACTCTGGGACAATCCCACTGATTTTGAAAGAGAATTCCAATCCTGGTGGAAACTGGTGAATTTTACCTATAACACTATTTCAAACACAGCTACTGTGTTTGTCCTAACCATACGTAATGCCTCTGTACATCCAGTTTTTCCTGTTATTGCATTAGGAGTAAACCATGACGGAGCTGTTCTCTATCCTACAGAACATAGAGGATGGGCCCGTCAGCTTGGAGATAAATGGCAAACTATTGATATGGAATCCTGCATTATTCGAGAACAACTGGGGTTTATCTGTGAGGGTAATGTGATTATAGCTCAAGATATTTGTTTAGACACGGAGCAAAACATCTGTCAATTTGAGATTCATCCTAACGAGGCTTCTAAAACAGTTCTTGTATACATAGGCAATGGGTGTGCGTGTTTTAGGACTATTTGTGATTCTGTGCTTATAGATAATATTGTGGTGAATACCAAAAACCACTCAAACTTCTGTACTTGTAACTTTACTAAGATTACAGGGTGTGACATTACTTACGAAGCTACAGTTACCTCTCACTACCTATTACAATCCAACTACACACTGATTCACAAACTACTGCCCACTCCGATTGGGATGGACAACACCCTAGTGAGACAACTATTACTCCATCAAGACCTGATCAAAATCCTCAAGAAAATCAAGGAAAGTGGACAGAAGACCCTGGTGACTGTTCATCATGACGTAGGAAAAATACACCGAGTTCTAGAGAGGGTGAAGCAAGATGGTGAGTATAATTGGTGGGATACTCTCACTACCACAGGTGTCCTAAATAGTATACGCCATCCCATTGTTGTTCTTTTTATTCTGGTTGTGCTTGGTTTTATTCTGTTAGTAATTCTATTTGTTATGAATTGGGATATGAGAAAAAAGCTAAGGAAATTAGCACCTTTAATTAGGGCACATAGTTTAACGGATGAAGCAGCTTACTTAAGGCTTGCTAGGAATGAACTAAAAACATTTAATGAACAATACTGGTAAGAAAAGAGATGGGGGAATTGTAATAAGTAGCAATATGTTTGTTCATTAATTAAATTAATAGATGAATAATTTTTAGAATATAAAAGTAACAGCTAAATAGTTAAAACTGTTTGTAATGAAACAATAGAATTGCTTAGCCAGCAGAAAAACATATAGTGCTTAGAATTGCTGAGCTAAGCAGAAAATGCATAACATGATGCATAAATTCCATTCAAACACAGGATTCTGTCTGGTCAGTGTCAGCTTCTCCTCTTAATCCTGATGGTGTCTTCATGGCTGAGCAGGCAGGAAGAAGTTCGTTTCTACTGATAAGAGAGCAATAAATTCTCTTTCTCTGAAAGATTTAGGTGTCCTGTGGCTGCTATCTTGCTGCAAGTCCTTCCTTAAAAAAAAAGTATCTCACATAGCATAGTTTCTATTTTAACATTATGTTACCACCTAAAACTATATTTAACACACTACTAAAAACATTAATACAGCATCTTTTCTGACATAACACATATAATATTCATTTGAATATTTGCGAAAAAGCCAATCATACAATGCGCATTTTTCCCACAGGAGGACTGGGCTGCCCCAGTTATTCCCTGTACAGGCGGGACCCCCCTTCCCCTCAGGCCTCTCCCGCGCTGAGGGGCCGCTGCCGCTTCCCGCCCTTCGCGCCCGCCCTCAGCGGCCGCCGGGAGCTGGGGCCGCCCGCCCCCCCTTTTAATCGGAGCCATGGAGAAGGAAAACCGCTTTAAATTGTTCATGCCGCCGCGCCTGAGCGCTGGGCAGGTGTCTGCGGGCAGATCCCAGGTGAGCGCTCGGCCGCGGGGCCGCTGAGGGCGGCCCATACCACCCCCCACCCCGGCCGCCCCCTCGGGCTGTGCTGCTCTGGAGGCCGCGGCTGAGGAGGGACGGGGGAAAGCGCAGGGGCCCTTCCCGGGGACACGGGGACAGTGCTGGGCCCGGGGAGTGCCCGGCAGAGCCCCGGGCTGGAGCACACACACACACCTGCCCCTTGCCCCGGCCCCAGGGCTGGACACACACACACCTGCCCCTTGCCCCACACACACACCTGCCCCTTGCCCGGCAGGCTGGAGCTGGACACACACACACACCTGCCCCTTGCCCGGCAGAGCTGGGCACACACACACCTGCCCCTGCATGGGCTGGGACGGCTCCTGTGCTGGACTCATTTCTGTGCGTATGCCTAGAGTGGCATATGCACAGACATCTTCGGTTTGAATTTCAAAGACTTTTGTTGTTGTTTTCTATCAAAACTGAAGGGAATCATCTTCTCGAGCATCTGCTCTGTGCTGTAAGTCCGCGTTTGATGTGGGTAATTCAGCCCAGAGAGAGAGCAGGGCTCTATGGCTGGCCAGGGTCTGTGTACAAATCACCAACGGGATGGGACTGCTGAGGAACTGCCTTGAGCTGTTTTATTTTCCAGCATCAGTCTCATTACATGGTTATGACAATGGGAAGATGCCAGCAGCTCACATCCCAGGCAGCAGACAAAGAACTTAATGTTACAACTTACTTTTAAAGTTTTTTGACCAATCACACAAAGCAAAAGCATATTGACAGTAGTTCTATCCAACCACTACAAGCACAAGTACCTTTGGTTAAAACAATCCTTGCTTATTTTGAATACAATACCTGCTTGTAAGCCTTAAAACACAATGCACAGAGCTCCATTATTAAGCTTAGAACTTCCTAATATCTCCCTAGATAAACTTTTCTGTACCTTAGGGAGTTATTCTAGCCAAGCGTTAATACACAGACCATTGTTCTATTTGTCCTTACTTTTCTACTTTTTACATCATTTTTCTGCTGACCTATCTCATGGCTACTGCTTGGCTCTGATCACAGTTCTGCTGTCTCTGAGGCCTGCCTTTTGCAGCTTTCCCAAAACCCTCTGATTTGATGGATTCCCACAGGCCCCACTCAGATGCTGGCACTGGCGTTGGTGTCTTGGTCTCACCAGATCAGGTGTGCAGTGAAAATGTTCTGTCCCCACACTGAGTTATGGGAATTCACAAGTTGTTTTTTTCATGTCGAAGCTCCTTATGAAATATGTTGAGATTCAAACAGGATATTCTGACATCAGATGAGTTAGCTGTTTACAGGATGAACTTCTGTGACTTAAAAACCTTGTAAAAGGGTATTTTCATGCTGAAACATAATCAGATATGGTTTAGAAGTGCCCTTGGAAGTAAAGCAAAAAAGAAATATCAACTACTGGTCTTCAAAAAAGCAATTTGTCTCCTTGAGTCCTTTGCCATGCACCAGTGCCCAGACAGGCAGGAGCTGCTGAGTTCCCTGCACTGAAAGCTCCCCTTTGGCCACAGTCTGTAAATCAAACTGCAGGACACCAACAGTTTGGTAAACCACTGGGAAGGAAGAAGTGAGTTCCAAAGCCATTACCAATACCTTGGGCTTTGAAAATTGTAGGCAGCTGTTTTATTAATGACAAATTCTATTTTCACATCATCCCTAGGGATTTTTCCCCCTGGATTTTATAATTCTTTCTTTACAAATCTACCAATAAGAAACTAATATTTAAATTTGTGCAGGGTTTTAACAGATGCTCAGATGATGACTTTAGGCTGCCATTTGATGTGTCGAACCGTGGTGAAATCACTGATTCAGGTACGATTGGAATATTTGCCATGCACCTTCTTTAGATTTTTATATATTGTCAAGTTTTAATTTTCATGAGTAGTCTCACAGTTTCATATCTGTAACTGTTAAATACAGTTTCACTGTGTTTTTTTTAGAAATACATTGATCAAAATCTCTTCATGTTTCAGATACAATTTCCCAGCAAGTGAAACTTTGCTCTGAAGTAGATGAAGAGGTCAGCTAAGTATCAACTCTGCACATCTGATTCCTTGGGGTCTTTTGAATTTGTTCCCAAACAGTGCCTAAAGCATTATTCAGTAGATATTTCAGGGCTAAAGGAAGTAGTCAAAAGGGAATAATGTTTTCTGTCTCCTGTTTAAAGCTGAATCACTTAGAGGAGATATTTGTGATTTAGTGAACATGCCTGGAAACAAATCTTTAAAAATTAAGGTGATTGCAATGTTGTTGTTGTTTTTTTTCTTTGTTTGAAGTGCCTGTGAAGTCTATGAGCTTTAATTAGAGTAAGATTTAAACACTTAAGTATCCTTGTGGAACTGGTTCTGAATATTCTGTTGAGGGGCAGAAGGGTTGAAGTCAGAGTATTCTTTGGAAAACTGAAGCAGATTATCCCAATTGCCTTGTCTGGCTGTATTTTATCTGTAAAACAATGAATTCAGTGGTTTCCTCAAGCACTGGATTCTTTTTTTTTGACAGTGTCTTTACCAGCAGATCTCTGCTTTAGCACAACTCAGTACAGCTCATTTTTTTTTTGCAATAGCTTCTGTACTTTGCAGCTACAAAACACTGTTTGCTACCACAAAAAAATAAAACACATTTCTTGTGCTCTCTCTGCTGATTTTCATATCCCTGACAACTTTTTAGACTTTTTTAATCCTAAGCTATTAAAGTACCCTCAGGACTCAGGACTGTAACAAAACTGTGATGCAGCCAAAACAAGGATGGTGTTTGGGGGTGTTGTAAGTGAACCAAAGGGCCCTTGGGGCTCGTGTGTTGCTCTCCTGCCTCGACCACTGGCCCAGCACTGCTTGTAGGACACTTTCAAGGTGTTCTAAGGGCACAAGGGTGGTGGTTTTCCTTCCTGCTCGTGTGTGTGTGAGCAGAGAACTGCTGGGACACTTGGATATTTATAAATCCATGGGTCCAGATGGGATCCATCCAGGGTGATGAGGGAGCTGGCAGATGAGCTTGCCAAGCCTCTCTCCATCATTTATCAGGAGTCGTGGCTCACTGGAGAGGTTCCAGATGATTGGGCACTGGCCAGTGTGACACCCATTTACAAAAAAAAAAGGTAGGAAGGAGGATCCTGGTAATTCCAGGCCAGTTAGCCTGGCCTCAGTAGCAGGTGAGATAATGGAGCAGTTCACACTGAGTGCTATCACACAGCACTCACAGGATGGCCAGGCTATCAGAGCCAGCCAGCATGGGTTTACCAAGGGTAGGTCATGTCTGACCAACCTGGGCTCCTTCTGTGAGCAGGTGACCGCCTGGTGCGTGCAGGAAAGGCTGTGGATGTTGTGTGTCTGGGCTCCAGCAAGGCCTTTGGCACTGTCTCCCACAGCACACTCCTGGAGAAGCTGCAGCCCATGGCTTGGGCAGGAGCACTCTGTGCTGGGCTCAGAACTGGCTGCATGGCCGGGCCAGAGAGTGCTGGTGAATGGTGCTGCATCCAGCTGGCAGCCAGGCACCAGTGCTGTCCCTCAGGGCTCTGTGCTGGGACCAGCTCTGTTCAATATTTTTATAGACGACGTGGATGAGGGCATCGAGTCCTTTGGTCTATTGGAAGGAAGGAGGGCTCTGCAGAGAGACTTAGATCAGTTGGATGGATGGGCAGAGTCCAGCAGCATGAAGTTTAATAAGTCCTAGTGCTGAGTTCCACATTTTGGCCACAAAATTCCTTGGAATGTTGTGCGTTCCAAGCTGGGGACAGTGTGGCTGGACAGTGTTCAGGCAGAAAGGGACCTGGGGGTGCTGGTGACAGCCGGTTGGACATGAGCCAGCAATGTGCCCTGGTGGCCAAGAAGGCCAATGGCATCCTGGCCTGGATCAGGAATGGTGTGGCCAGCAGGAGCAGGGAGGTCATTCTGCCCCTGTGCTCGGCACTGCTGAGGCTGCACCTTGAGTGCTGTGTCCAGTTCTGGGCCCTCAGTTTAGGAAGGACGTTGAGATGCTTGAGCACATCCAGAGGAGGGCAGCAAGGCTGCTGAGGGGTTTGGAACACAAGCCCTGTGAGGAACGTTTGAAGGAGCTGGGGCTGTTTAGCCTGGAGAAGAGGAGGCTTAGGGGTGCCCTTATTGCTCTCTACAGCTTCCTGCAGGGAGGTTGTAGCCAGGTGGGGTCGGTCTCTTCCACCGGGCAGCACTGACAGAACCAGAGGACACAGTCTCAAGCTACATCAGGGAAGGGATAGGTTGGATATTAGGGAAAAAAAATTTCACCAAAAGAATAATGAAGCACTGGAATGCTCTTCCCAGGGAGGTGGTAGAATCACCATCTCTGGATGTGTTTAAAAAAGACTGGACATGGCCCTTGGTGCTAGAGTTGAGGTGTTAGGGCACAGGTTGGACTCGATGATCTGAGAGGTCTCTTCCAACCTCATTATTCTTATTCTGTGATTCTGTGATTCTGTGTGTTCATGGCAATATCACAGGTACTCTTGGGCAAAGTCTCTGAAGCTGCTTTTACTTAACTCAGCAGTGTCTGTCAGAAGGAGAGGACAGAAATGGTGTGAAGAACCTGCTAGAAGGAATTTTGGCTTCACTGATAATTCTGGCAAAACTTTTATTGATTTTGGTGGACTGCAGTTGTCCATGTCTTTAAGCTCATCTATTTGGTGATGTCTGAAGGGGTTTGGGATATTTCATTGTATTTGTTTCTCCCATGTGCTCTGTAATGCCTTTTGATACATACACAGAGGATGCACAAAGATTTAAACTTTGGCTCCTGATCATATATAAACTTATATCAACATCTGTGGAAAAATATTACTCTTGTGATGTTTTTTAAGAGATAAATACATTATCTACAACAGCATTAATTAGATATTATATACTATTAATTAGATAGTATTTGAGATTAAATTGTGGAACCTGTTTTAATAGAATCCAGAAACAATGAATGAATTGTTCTCAAAACTCTACAAAGAGGCTGAGAAGATCAAGCAGTGGAAACTGACTGTGGAATCAGAACTAAACCAGAAAGAAAGAAAACTCCAAGAGCATAGAAAGATTATTGAAGCACAGAATAAAGCCATTCAAGAACTGCATGCAAGCAGTATTGTATTAGTGTGCATTGTAAACATTGAAAATAGATGAAGTTGCAAAGTTGACATTGATTATTGTAAATTATTAAATGAAATTCATTCAAACTGTTGATTCAGATTTTGTTATTATTTGATAAAATTAATATTAAATTTAAAGATTGTTGCAGTTTGCCTTGTGAAAATGATTGAAAATGATTATTTTGAGAAGTTGCAGGCACCTGTCCTGTGTGAGGGTGTGTATGAAGAATATACCTGTAAGTGTCTCATTTGCTGGTAAATTATTGTTCATTAATTATTGCATCTTTCATGCAAAAGATGACTCAGCATGTAATACCAGATAAAACAGACTTCTGTCTACTGATGCCCAAAAAATTTTTTTTTCATGAGGGATTTGAGAAGTCAAAGTGCATTTCTAATAGATTTTTCAATAACAGTGTCTTTTTGCATCTTCCCCATGAAATTAGTTTGAAAATGAAAAACTCCATTTGAAACTGGAAGATGAGATATGTGAAAATAAAGATCTCTTGAAAGAGTAAGTAACAGAACCAAGTATATATTTTTGTGGTGGAAATAATCGTTTTTTCACGTGGGCAGTTTTATGTAGCTGTTAAATTTTGAAGGTCATTTCCATTGTTACTCCTTAGGGTGCACAAAGTACTGTGCACTCCTGTGCAAACATGATATTTTTTTCCCTCCTTTAGAGCTGCTGCTTTGAGGCATCTGTGTAATCTGCTCAAGGAAACCTACACTCGCTTCACAGAGAAGACCAGCAAATGTAAATGCTTTTTTTTTTAGTTTTTATTTATCAGAGTAAATGTACTTCTAGCTTGCTCTAAATTCACAAAGCAGAAGAAAGAAGAAGAAATTTCTCGTGCTGTTCAGATAAGTTCTCCAGTTGAGATTGACTGGATGTGGCTCTCAGAATGAGAAGTGAATTTTAAGTGGCTCACAAAATTGGAAGTGAAGCCCCAGGTCTAACAGACTTTTGGTTTGTAATGCTGAATCCAGAGGGCTTTTGAAGCCAGTGAAATTGTTTGCTGCAAGGTTGCCAGCCTGGGAGCTCTTTGGGTGCCCAAACAGTGATCCAGGTTTGGGGCAGTGCCCACAGCCCTGACTGGCACTGGCAGCCACTGCAGAGCAGGGCAGGGCTCCTCAGGGCTGCTCAGCCCATTGGAGGTTTGCAGTCCCATCCACACACTGGGAATATATTAAGGCATAAGAAGTGACACTTCATGCCTGTTTTTAGGCAGTAGAATCTGCTCTGAATTCCCAGCACTCTGGAACAAATTTCCAGAGCTGACATTTCCTGTTTTCAGCCATCACACATTTGTGGGGAAAAAAGGTATAATGAGTAACTGGAATTCTTCTCATGAAACTGAACAAGCCAAGACAGTTGGATAACTTGATGAAGTTTAAATTCTTGAGGTTTTAAAATATGTTCTTGATTGGGAATTCTACTTTATATGCAATTTAGAATTGTTACTATAATCATTAGAATTTTACTAACTTGATTGTGGATACTTAAGAAGTGTCTATTTCTTTTTAGCTTTAATTCTAGAAACACTTGTATATAGATGTACTGTTACTTTTTTTTTTGATAGCTGTTTCTTTTACTGTTCTCTTTTAATTGTTTTCTTAGGAAAAAAAATAGTATCAATTACAAAAGTGAAAGGAAAGAAGGAAAATATGGGCATGGAGTGTTGCTGCAATTGTATAATGACAGCTCTGTGGTTATAGGTATCTGCTGATAGGAAGAAATTCAGTGCTAAACCCCAGATTACAGTTTATAAATACTAACAGTTTTGATACATTATTATTCAACAGCATTAATACTATAATAATTAATACGGTCACATAAACTGATCCAGAATTACACTTGTCACAAAAAAAAAAATATCTTAGGAAGGAAATTTAAAAGCTGAGCTTGCTTAATGTTTCAATGAAATACACATTTTCCCTGGATTCTGTAACTTTTGGCACTGTGTTTCATAATGACTTAATAAGAATGGAGCTGAGAATTCCTTTTTAAATTCATTATTTTGATTAAGTATTATGACTTGGGTAGCTGGCATCTTGTTCAAAAGAAAAACTTTCTCATATGTTCTTGCTTTGATAGATGAACAGGAAAAGGGAAAATACAATACAATTGTATGAGGAACTTCAGAGCAATATAGAAGTAAGTGACCAAGCTTGATGAAAGGAATGTGAGTAATGTGAGCTGAGCTGAGTTCCATGTTTATGTTGGGATACTGTTTGTATCCATCATGTGTGTAGCATGTCATGTGTGATGCAGGAAGTTGGGTTTTCAATCCCTTTTCAAGAATTTTTTTTTGTGTTATATAAAACACATTCAGTGGAGAAAGTGCAGCAGTGTGTGGGATGTAGATCCCTGTGATCTGTGTGATGGGTGCTTAGTGCTGGGTCACTGCCACAACTTCTGTCTTCTTTTTGGGCTCTGTTTCACCCACCTGCTGGTTCCTCAGAATGGCTGAGGTGGGCAGCAGCCCCTGGAGAACTTCCAGGGTTTCCATAATGAACTTCAAATATTAAATTTTGTTTTTAGAGAATGACAGTGGCATTTGAAGAGCTTCGTGTGTGCAAGCAGAGAACGACAGATTGGAAATGAGTTTCAAATGTGAGAATTGTGTTTATTGTGTTTATGCAGCTGGCTCAGTTTTGTACTTCATAGCTTGTATTACACATGCAGTGTCAGGGCAGAGAGATGTGAGGTGCTGGAATGGTGAGCAGGTCACACTGGGACACTGGGACCCTTCTTTTATTCCTGCTGCCTTTGTTCACTGCCTGGCCCCTTCTATTGCTGTTCCACTGGGCCAAATCTGGAACTTTATTTTTCAAACAGTCACTCAAAATTGAAGTTTTGTCTGTGAAGTACAGTCTAGAGATCAATACTTATTTCACATAGTTTGTTTATTTAAATGATAATGCACTAGTGTATAGCTACAGAAACTTTAGCTGATGCTCTCTCTCTCTATGTGTATAGCCTGGTATGTTCCTGTTTCATTTTCACATGCTCTTTTCTGTTTGTATTTTGATTATAAAATCAAACATTGCCTCAACAATTACTCTTGGGAAACAAATGGTACAGCTGTACAATTCCAAGCAATCTTAAACTGGAAGTTGTATTGAACTTGGAGTATATTTCAGCTAGAATGTTAACTATGGATGTTACTCTATCTCCAAAGTAAAAGAAGAAGCAGAAAAAGTGGACAAGTTTGAAAAAGAATGCAAACTGGAAGTCAGTCAAAAGGAAAAGCAGGTTTGCTCATTTTACCATCTAATCTGTAGAGCTTTATTTGGGACTAAAGGGGCAATGCAAGAGCCAAGAAGTGTTTCTGGGTATTAGTAAAAAAGACAAAATAACATCTGAAGCTGCATTTAAGTCAAATTCTGCTAAGTTTAGTGATGTTTCAGTACCTTTAGTCTACTGGAATTTATGGTTTGATTTTGAATTGGAGAACTTTTTTGTTTAGAGTAATGTGACTTGATCAATATTTGGCTAAGATTATATCTAGACAAAATTATCTATCTATCTATCTATCTATCTATCTATCTATCTATCTATCTATCTATCTATCTATCTATCTATCTATCTATCTATCTATCTAATCTAACTTGAATGACAGCAAAATGTCTGCTTATCATACCTGGTGTCCAGGTTTAGGGCAAATTTGGGAGAGAATCCCCCAAAGGAGCTCCGGTAGTACAGCAGATCCAATCAGCCCCTCCCCCCCAACTGGTCCGGGAGAAAATATCTCCCTGGAGAGAAAGGTGGAAAAAAAAACTGTTTATTAAACGGTAAAATCTACACAATATCAAACAGTAAGATCCCTTGCCACTCCAAAAGAGATGACAAACTGAGAAAGTCCCTTCCTGGGGTGCAGCTCTCAGCTCACTCAGTCTCTGATCAGTCCCTCGGTGCTGGGAATGTCGCAGGCCAGGCCCGGCCCGGTGGGCCACAGGTGCAGCTGCCGGTGCTCCCCTGGGTGTTCAGTCCAGAGCAGGTTTTTAAGAGGTCCAAAAGAGAAAAAAAAAAAAAAGCAAAGGTCCAGGGAACTTCTTTTGCCCTAGCTAGCTAACTAAAAGCAAAGGAGAGCTCTGTCCCATTGCCGGTGCAGCCACAGACAACACAGCCCGCAGCAGGAATGTGTAGGAGTGAGTACAGTTCTATAAAAAAAAAAAAAACTGCCGCTTCTTCTCTCCCCCCCCTTCACTCTCTGGAACACTCTTAAAGGTGCAAACTTATTAATCAGCATGAACAGAACAAGACGATTGGGGATAAAAAAGCATCATATAGTCAACCCAGGACACCTGGGTACAAATGAAAATTAATATCTGTTCCTTTTCCAGACTTCATGATGATATTTCTTGCATTTTTCTAGATTTCAGCTCTTACCATACAGAGAGATGAAAAAGATTGATGTCATAAAAAAAGACATCAAGGCTCAGCTGCAGACGTCACAAAATGAGATTGCTGACTTAATGGAAGCAAAATGTAAGAGTTCTGCCTGCTGTGTTTAAATGTAATTGTTTCTAAAATTTAAATGTAATTGTTTATGATTGTTTATTTATTATATGTAATTGTTTATAGAAGCATAGGAAACAGGGTCATGATAATTTTATTCTGTTGCTGTTGGCAGCAGAATTTTGGGGCCTTGAAGGCCTTATTTTTGTTTGGAACAGGAGCTGCTCATGTGGGAGCAGGACTGGCAGGGCAGTTTTTAGGATGAGTCAAGCAGTGAGAGCTTTTGAAAATTGCAAGGGAAAATATGTTGCTTCAGTTTTGCAAATTTACAGTCAGGCAGATGTCACTGAGGAAACTTACTTTTCAATATTTTTAAGCCATCTATATTCAAATTTTATATATTATTTTATAGTATATGATGTCAGTACCATTGGTCTTTGTTAAATTCTTTAAATGTATGTAATTTTCCATTTTTAGCAGCATTTTTTAGTAAATATCCTATTTTTAAAAAATATAAACATTTTTTTTTTGTTTAGTAAAAAATGAAGAAATGTTAAAGGAATCCCAGGTCAGTAAAGAACATTTGAGGGCAGAGCTGGAAGAGGCTAAAATTTCATTGCAAAAGGCAGAGGTACCCCTTGCTTATAGTTTTACAGTAGAAATAGACTAGATGAGTGTTTGCATAAATAATTATGGATACTTTAGACATGAAACAGCTGTAGCTGATTGTTGCAAAACATGTTTAGAAATGATACCATGTTTTGAAGGTTACTCAAAAGAACTTGGAAACTGAATTCCAGACTACAGTGAAAACATTAATTCAGGTTACTGGAGAAAAGGAAGAGCAGGAGGAAGAATAAAAAAAATGAAAGCTTTGCTTGCAGCCCTGACAGAGGAGTTTGAGACTTCTGTTGCCAATTTGAAAAGCTTGCTGCAAGAAGAGCAAAATAGGTAAATTAATGAGTTTCAATTCCAAGAGTGATCTTACAGGTTGCAGTCTATGACAAAATCAAGAACAATTGGAAATGAAGCTGAAATTTGGAGGTTTTTTTCACACAGTCTAAATGCAGAGAATGTAATGGGGTTTTTTTTGTTTGTGATAGTTGATACTGTATAAAAAGTAAATATTTGTCTCCTTCAACTTTCATAATTCTGTCTTTAAGAAATACAGATTTCTGTGAGTATATATTTGTTTACTTTTATGTCTACTGTTCTGAGGTTGTAAAAGTGTCATTTGATATGTGTTGCAGGCAGATATATCATCTGCCTGTTGAAAGGTAAATGTTCTTAAAGTGCTTGTGGTAAGACTTTCTCTTACAATCCTTTAAGTTTCAAATGCAATGCTTTGTACTCTACATTTGGGATTTTTAATTTACTATTTTCTTAGATTAAAGAAATATGAAGATGATTCAAAGCTGCTTACCTTGGAGCTCCAGAATAAATCTGCTGAACTGGGGTAAGGCTTGTAGAAAGGCAGAAAATGAGCTAGGTAGTAATAAAAAATGTTTTCTGCTCTTTTCTGGAAATGGACTGTCTCTGGTAGTTGGAGAAATGATTTTACAGTACCTGTACCTGTCAGGAATGCCTGGATTTATTTTTACTCAGCTGATCCCTTTTCTTTGGGGGTCATTGGTACTGGCAGCAGCCAAAGGGCAGTGCTGTGCAGAGCTCCAATAGTAAGACCATTCATGCATGAATTCTTCTGGAGGTAATTTTGGTTTGTAGCTAAGAGCAGCAGCACTGCAGGTGCCAGGAGTGACTTCTGCAGCAGAGATAAAATCCTCCCATTGAGGTTTCTGTGACCCTCCCCATGCTGGAAGTGGAATGATGCTGGGAGGGGTTGTCTTTAAATGTCATAAATTTGATATCCTGTGGTTTCTAGGGATGGGCTCCTTAGTCCCCAGAGTAAGAGCTCTGCCTTGCTGTTGAGAACTTGCAAAAAAAAACCAGAATTGTGAATGTGCCCATAGAAACCATTTGGAAGTTAGTAACAACTGGTTTCCTTTCTCACCATATCCATCTGATACCTTCAGCAGTTCAGATTTTTTTTCTGGAACAATGCAGATGCATCAATACTTGGAGAATACTCTAGTCTTACAGTCCATGGTTTATTTGAAGCTATAATTGTGGAAAACATAATAGGCTCTAAATTTTATTTAATATAAATGTTTAGTTTCTCTTCAGATATAGATTTGCTAATGTCTGAATCATTTTTTCAAGTCTACATTTAGATTAAGTCATAAATTAGCTTTTCAGTTTCTTAACTTAATCCAACAAGTTTTGAGAACTGGGTATTGCAAAAGGGTAAATGTTTTATACTGCCTGCTAAATATGAAAAATCATTCCTGTTCCATTAATTTTACATTCCATCTGCTGTAGAAGAGATGACTAAAGTAAAATGTGATAAAGAAGCGCAACTTGAAGACCTGTCAGAAACTCTGGTAAGTATTCATTTTATCAATCTCATGGCATTTGCTCTTCATATGAAATTCCTCTTGCTTTGTAAGTATCTTAAATTGCATAAAAAAACACCATCTAGTCTACCTTAACATTTCTACTGAACTTTCTCACACACAATTTCAGTGTTTTCTTTGAAGAACTTCTTTTTGCCTCTGTTTTTCCTGTCTCCCATGTTTTTGGTTTTCCTTCTCAAGGTTTTTGGTTATTTCCTTCTTTGTTCATGCCCATTCAAATGTCATTTCCTCTGGATATAAAGTTTTCCCATTTTTTCTTCCTTCCAGGAAGGTTATTAGCTCTGGCTCTGTGAACCCTGCTGTGCTGTGACACAGGCCCATTTTCTGTCACAGAAGTCTAAGCTATATGAAATGCACTCTTAATAGAGGTTTATTTTCATTATGATTTTATATTTACAAGTCTAACAAGAATCCATATCAACTAAAGATAGTGTGAAATCAGATGTGCATTTTACTGCGTTTGCTTGTTGTTATAATCTGTGCATTGTGTGTTCTGAACTGAGTTTCACTGATTTTCTAAAATGGGCAAATTGGAGGACTTTTACTGAAGAAGAATCTTGAGGCTGCTGTAGAAAATTTGCAGAGAGAGAAAAATGTGGAGAGAGAAATGAAAATGCTCTCCAAATGAGAGAGGTCTGAAGTAGGGCAACAGTAACATGTTTTTAGAAATAGTGAAGTTACACATCATGACTTGTATACAAGTTTACACATAAGAAACAGCACCCAGAGCAGGGTCCCACCCTAATTGTGCAGCCCAGGTAATTAAACTCCCAGCAGAGGACAGACATGAACAGCACTGGTGTCACAGTTCACTGTCTCACACCACTTCCAGATCCCAGCAGAGATTGGAAAGATCCAATCTGGATAATCCATGGCATGGATGTTGTTTGGTTCTTCTGAAAGCCTTGTGCTCTTAGTTCATGGCTGATAACCTCCAGCAGTTGGAGTTTGCACATGTATACTCAAAACTCTTCCTTTTCATTTTGCAGAAAGAGTTCCATGATTTGAAAGCACAGCTGACAAGTACAGCTAAGAAGGAGCAAGATTATTTAAAGCAGCTTGTGACTCTGAAAACAGATCTTGAACAAGAGGAGTATGACCATTTTGAAAATATACTATTTAATTAGTTTTGGTGTAATATAGAAGTTGCTTTAACACACAGTGAAATGAGCTATGATTGTTTTCTATGGAAGTTTTGAACCACATATATGCCATTAATTATATACTTATATTTCTAAATTCCACTTTCTCTATTTGTATGTATTCTATGGCACATGTAGTTGTTCCATATCTCTTTGACTTATTTAACAAGAAGAGAAAGTTTCTGAATTCACTGTTAATCTTGCTTTGAAGTACATCACCTTCACTAACCATTATATTTATGTAAAAGTTGACTCTGATTTTCTTTCCATCTTCTGTCACCTTTTTACATCTCTCTGACTCTGCTGCAAAGCTTATATTTGTAGATAAAGGCCTGGACTTCTTTCAGCATGGAATAACACTTGATAATGGGTATGTTTAATTTAAAAGGAGATTTCAAAATGCATCTTCTTATTCCTCTTGGCCATTTGTTTTAAATTAGGTTAAAGAATGAACAACTGACAGTGTATCTCAGTAAGCTTTCACTAGAGAAAGAACAAACAGCACAAGAGAAAAATGCTGTGTCTGCAGAACTGAAGAAGCTGCAAGAACAACAAGAGGCAAGTTGTAAACTTCCAGCTTTCTTGAGCGGACAATACTCAATTTGGCAAATTACTCAGTTTTACAAATTAGATTATGAGCTGTAACATGACTTGGGTCTGTAGAGCACCTGAGCTATTTTTTGTGTTTGAATTGGAAACGAAGTGTATTTACACTTGTGAACAAGGCAGGTCAGTGTGCTTTGGATGTCTTTGAATTTTTTAAGAAGTCACTTTGAATTGTATTTCTTTGCTGACATGGGTCTTTATTTAGGATAGTAAGAAAAAAGAAGAAAATACAAAGCAGTTAGTTGAAAACCTAGAAGAGGCAAATAGCCAACTAAGGCAAACAAAAAACAAATATTAATATCTGATATTGTTAAAGGAAGTAGAATCAAATAGTTGTGTTCAAATGCTGCCTTCTGGATTTTTTTTTTTTTTTGATTAATGTTTTTCTAGATTATATAGCTAAACAGAAACTATTCAGAATTGCTGTTGGCCAAGCAGAAATTTTCTCAGATTAGAAATACCAATTGCTGCAAGGAACAGTGTTTGCCATTATTTTGTATTACACAGTAGGAGCTGTCTTGTTTTGCATTAGACATCTCAGGTGTGAAGGAAATTCAAATGGAAGTTGAAGGTTATGGATGAAATGTGACAAGGCAAAACTGGATAAGAGTTACTCTCTGTCTCACCAGTTCAATAGACAGGCAGCTCCCAGGTTTCACAGCTGCATTGCAATAGTCCAGGTTAGGATGTATTTTCCTTGGGTTCCTGGAACATCTTTTCCTACTTAAAAGAAGTATGGACAGTTCACATATTGACTTACTGGGCATGTTGCTGCATTTTAAGAACATTTTCATTGAGCAGCTTATGAAGTTCCCATCAACATTAGCAGCTCTTTTTAGAAAACAAAATATGGGTTTATTAGAAGTACTGAAAAGAAGTTAAAGGCAATAAGTAAATATTTACTAATGCTTGTTAATTTGGCACTTAGAAATGAACTGGAGTCTTTGAAGGAGAAAATGGCAAAGACAGGTGAAGAGATGAAAAGTACACTGGATGAAAGAGAAGAAAAATGTATGTCATGTGTCATGAAAATATCTTACAGACCCTGTGGGACAGCATTCAATGTAAAATCTTTGTTGGGGTTTTTTCTGCAAAGCTCTGCCTGGGGATGTGATCTCTGCCAGAGGTTTTTCTTCTTTCTCAGCTGCTGCCAGCTGTGCCATTGTGTGTCCACATGTGAGCCCTGGTATTTCAAAAGGCAAGCACAGTCACTGGGATGTTCACTCTTTGCTGGAAGTTTAATGTTAAAGATTTGTTTGTTTTCAGGCAAACAGAGAACCTGCTTTTCTGTTTTTTCACATACCCACTCAGTGATGGATGGGATCTGCATTAGCTTTTTATATGTAGTGTGAGTTTTAGCTTAAATAGATTCAAACATTTTTACTTACTTTCTATTGGTTCAAAGCAACCCGGGTTTTTTAGCAAATTTCAAAATTTCATTGTAAAAGTCAAAGATTTACAATTGTAATTTCAGGTTAAGAGTACTGAAAATGAAATGTCAAGAAAGGAAAAGCCATTGAAGATTCTAGAAAATAATTGGGAAAATTCATTTTTTCATGGATGTGGGGAACTTCATACAAGTGCATTTTTTAAATTGTGAAGATACTGGGTTTTTTTTCTTCTTCTTTCTTAACTCCATAACCACTAAGGAACTGGTTCACTGCTATTAATTAACATCTTGTGGTACTTTATGGCTAAAACTCTGATTATTCCAACATGTCAGCTGGTGTTTCAGTCCCATTGGAACAAACCAGGCTGGTGCAAGTGCAGGTTTGAGAACATTTACAGAATTGCTCACATAGGGAGTCATTTGTAGAACTTACTAATTCATGTCTGAAATATCTCTTTCAGATGAATAATTTAAAGAAACAGGTGGAAAATAAAACCAAATGCATTGAAGAGTTGCAGCAGGAGGTGTGTAGAGATTTTAATGTCACAAATACATAAACACATTATATTTTGGGTTGCCTTTTCAGCAGGTTTGTGTCTGCTGTGATGTCTTTAGATACACCTATGTAATTTAAAAATTCTCCTTTCTTATCCTAACCCTGAGCAAATTAGGGAGTCATCTTTGGAATCACTTGATTTGTTAAATGAGCCTTAATTTGAAAAAAGCAATTACAAAAATAATATCTTTAATAAACTTCTATTTTTTTTCATTTAGTGCATAGTGTTATTTATGTACTTGTAATGAGTATCTCAGTTACCACTAGTAGAAAAGAATTCTGCACTACCACAAACTGTAGCAACTTCACTGTAAAAATAAAAATAACTTGTTTTTTTAGTCATGACATCTTCACACCTTCTGCCAGCAGCATCTTAGTTTTAATTCCCATTCTGCACCTCATTTGTTATTCCCTGCTGCTGCTCAGGAGGAGCCTTTCTTAAGGTCATGAAGAAACAGTAATTATCACAGAAATTAGCTGAACATTCATTTGTTTGAAGAATTGTTCTGGAACCTGAGCTGCACAACAGAGAGTTATTTGCCTGATGAAAGCTGGAATTTCTTGATGCACTTAAACCATGACATAATTCTATTAACTAATTAAGGTACAGTGCTTGTTTTGTTTTATTTCAACAGAATAAGGTGCTGAAAAAGAAAATTACTGCAGAAAGCAAGAAAAGCAATACTTATGAAAGGAAGGTAGGTTTAAATAACATTGTGTAGAGAATGAGGTGAGTGTTTTTAAGTCCCACTGTAAATAGTGATAATACTTGTTAAATACATTCTGAGCTGGTTTATGGATCTGAGATACAGACTTTGCAGGAATGAGCTCATGGTTTTTAGAAGATGCTTCCATTTTTATTCATTGGGCACTGACTATTGGACATTTAAGAGATGGATTCACATTGCAATTAATGATGTTTCCAATCTGTTGCTTTCTTTTTTTTTCTTTTGTTGTTAGTGGACTGAACAGGGTTCAGCAACCTCATTGTAACAGAAAAGCATTTAAAAGACATAAATAAATAAATAAATAACTCTTTTTAGGCTGTTCTTTAAATGTGTTCTGCAGTGGCAATCCCTCTGATGGGAATATTGTGTCCAGCTTTGGGTACTGCACTTGAAGAAAAGTGGACTTTTTTGAGGATATTCATATGATAAACTTAAAGGGAAAAGCTGTAATCAAAATGCACAGCTGGGAGGAAAATGTACCATAAAACTGTGAAAATCTTATACAGATATACAAGAGAGGGAATAAAATCTCCATCTGTGTTTGTTTTTTTCTGAGGCATTTACAGAATTTAAGGTGACTGCTTAGGGCAGTCTTCCCCATTGTGCTGTTACCATTCTTTCTTTGAGTATTTTCTAACTCACTTCAGGCCAAAGTTCAACTCTTTACATAAAATAAACCTGAACTTTTAAATAGGAAACACTTTAATCATATACCTGCAAAGTAACAGTGTGTTTGTGCTCAAAAATAAAAGGTAAGAAAAAATCATCAACATAGTAATTCCTAAACAAATAACAGCAGCAATTCTGCTTTCTCCAAAGGTGAATAAATTGCAGTTAGAGATGGAAAATATGAACAAGCAACATAAGGAAGAAGTTGACATCTATCAAAAAGACATAGAAACAAGAAAAGTAAATGAAAATAAACTTCGTGAAGAGGTGAGAGGTGTTAATTTTTACTGCAAATTAATTTTTTTTAATTTAAAATGTTTTTATGAAGCTTTATTGGCAAGAGTCCTTGCTCATATTTCAGTCTTATAAACATAAATGGAACTTGTTGTGTTTGCCTGTGAGCAAAGCTTTAGTACATTAGGTGCTTAGGTTGAAGTATTTGAATATATCCTTGAAAATAAGAACTCCATTAAAAATCATTTTCTTTCAAGATATAATTCAAAGAAATTCCACCCTTGGTTACAGTCAGCACAGTTAAATTAGATTATAACTTCTCCCATATTAGTATTTTTCTGCCCACTTTTTTTTTTTTTTTTTATGGTAATGCTAAAAATGTTAGGGCAGAGTGCTTGAAATGGCTTTTTGGTTTGAAGTGAGCTTGCCTGCCATGGCTGTACCTTTGATCTTGCCCATTTTAACAATCTGCAGAAAAGATCTGGGATTTGAAAAGGGATCTAAAAAAGCAAATAAAGCCCAAGTGGGACTGCAAACTTTGCACCCACAGGGGGGGAAGAAGAAATTAAGATTAAAAAAAAATATATTGTTATGTTGATGAATGAAATGCGATTTATTACTGACAGGTAGAAAAGATGAGGTTGCTTTGTGATGAAACAGCAATGATACAGAGAGAAACTGATACCAGATGTCAGCACAAGATAACTGAGATGATGGCACTGATGGAAAAGCACAAGGTCAGATTTTCCTGCTTGCTGTGGTTTGCTGTGGTTTGCAATACCATGTGATACCACGTTAATACCATGTTTATAACTTGTGATACCACGTTAATGACCTTTCAAAAGCAGAAACAGGCCTGAGTCTGGGAAAAGGAAGCTGAACACATGCTGGACTTTGCATCATCTAAAATCAAATTCATTTGAAGATTTTGAAAAGATTCCTATGGGCAGATAAATTCCATTCATCTAAACTTCTGGGATTTTAATTTTTTTTTTTTAATTCAGGCTTCCTTTGATACCATGTGAATGCAATATTTTCAGTATCAGTTTGGCTCTTTCTCTGAGGTGACTTAGTGACTGTCAGCAGTTTAGCCTGACACATTTTAGTTTACCTTTCTATTCCTCATTTTGTAT
Source organism: Emberiza elegans (assembly GCA_024865655.1). Classification (NCBI taxonomy): domain Eukaryota; kingdom Metazoa; phylum Chordata; class Aves; order Passeriformes; family Fringillidae; genus Emberiza; species Emberiza elegans. The sequence continues at coordinate 11,092 of JALJVW010000013.1, read as the reverse complement.
CAATTACTGTTTCCATTTTATCAGCATGAATCATACCTATTTACCACACTTTCTATTCCTCATTTTGCAATGTCTTTAGCAGATACATTAATAAAGATGGCACAGCTGGCTCTTAGTGCTGAGCACATATTGCTGCACAGAAATAAAGCACTCTCTGCCAGGCCCCAAAATAATACTTGAATTGAGCATTTCCTGTTTTACAGCTTCTGCAGAAGCATCAATGAATCTTTTCTTTATGAATCTTAAGAGCCTGGTTTGAAAAACTGATGTTTAAAGACTGGATAGGTCTATAATTGTAACATTTAGTCACATGTTTTGAGTTTGTTGTTGGTTTGGTTTTTTTTAACACAGAATGAATATGATAAAATGGTTGAAGAAAAAGATGCAGAGTTAAAAGTATATAAAATGAAACAGCAAAAGCAGTTCTCATCAGAAAGAGCACTGGTAAGGAGCACTTTCCAATGGTCAATAATTCAGTGGAGGGGCTGATGTCCTTGTGTAGTGGTTTTATACTGGCTAAGTGCCAGGCACACACAAAAAACATTCACTCATTTTTCTCTGCTATAGTTGAGCAGAGGAGGGGAAAGAAAAATTCAAGGACTGATGAGTCCTTGAAGTAAAGATTGGGAGAAAAACACTTTGAGGGTAAAGCTGGTTCAAATTTAAAGAGCATCAAAAAATTATTATTAATAGAATTAAAAATGGGTAATAAGGATTAAAATAAACCTTTAAAACACCTTTTTTTCTCAATCCCTCCCTCTTGCCTACCAACAGCACAGAGAGACAAAAGATGTGATCTTCAGTCAGTTTGTGACTTCTAAAAATCTTTTTTCAGTTTGCTTAGAGAGTTTCTTTTCCTGCTGTGCTCTGGGGTCTTTCCCACCAGAGACAGTTCTCTGGGAACTCTTCCAGTGTGGTTTTAATTTTTACCAGCAGCAGTCCCACCCAACCTGCTGCAACAGATCTTATTCTGGCACTAAAAACTCCAAATGTTTCTAAAAATAAATTGGAGTAGCAGTGTGTTTGTGTCTGCTCTTCCAGACAGTGTGTCATGTTCTGACTTCCCACTTTGAATAGGAAACTTTTGTTTTAAATATTTAGATTGTGCCCCCTCACCCCTGTTCTCCCAAGGGTTTTAAGGTATTACCTTGAACATTTCTGATCAAGCACCTGTTTCTTAGAGTGCTTCATTCTTTATTAAACAAGCTAAAGCAAAGCTTCAAGTATAGGGTTGAAGAGCAAATAGAATTAATTATCTTGTGTATCTAATGAGTGTCCCTGTTAATTACTGTCTCACTTGGGACTGTTTTCCTTTTTCTGGGCTGTGCATAGTTAACCCTGTCCTTTATTTAATGGTTTGTAGGAAAATGAGCTGGCATGTTTGAAAAGTGAACTGTCCTCCCTTAAGGAACAACTGAAAGCAGCAATTGAAGAAAAGGTGGAGGTTTTTATTCACTGGGCAGGGGGGGGTGAGAGGTGTGGCCTGGGCTTGTGCTGTGGGAGGAGTTGGATAAGAAATGAAACGGAACAGAAAAACAGTGACTTTTGAATGCTGGGGTTGTGCTAAATCTGGTCATGTATTTGTGTGAACTTTGTAACAGTCTGTGATTATAGATGATATATAAATAAACAAACAACAAAACAAAACTCTCCTTTATTTTAGTTAATTTTAACTAGCTAAAAAAAAAAAAAAGTTCCCTAAACTGTAGGGTTTTTCAGTGACTTTTTTGAATGCTGAGGTTGTACTAAATCTGGTCATATTTTTTGTGTGAACTTTGTAGCAGTCTGTGATTATAGACTGTGCTCTGTAATTACACCAAGAAGATTTTTAACAACTGAATTCAAATAAATATTTCCTTGCTGTCACATAACTCTTTTTTTGTAGGAGAATCTTGTAAAAGAGCACTCTGGCAGTATGATTCCTGAAAGTGAAAAGAAACACAAGGTAACTTTACTTTAACTTTTTAATTGCTTTTAGAATTTGGTAGTATTTATGTGTGTAGAATCAACTGAAGTGCCATGATAATTTATTTGCATTCAACAAAAGACATTGGAATGCTTTTGACTTAAAATTTTAAATTATAGAATATACAAATTTATGTTCCTGGGACTCCTAAACCTTGTTTAGATCTATACAGTGAATCTATTCATGTAAAAAATAGAAAGTGTCCAAATTATTTTTCTAAAATTAAAAAAAATAAAAATAAAAAAATGTCTTCTTCAGAACAGGAAGCCCCTTGGGCAGTCCAACATTGCAGTTTTGTAACTCATAACAGTGAATTCTCCTCATTTGGCAACAAAAATAATATAAAAAATGATATTTCCACCCCACCCCACTTTGTTTGGGTCTTTGCTCCATGTTTGGATGGAAAGATAAGAGTTCCACCATTTCTCTCAGGTGAATTCTTGGACACTCAGACTGTAAACTGGGTCCTGAGTTTGGCTTTAGATTCCACACTTACCCCATAAAATATAATCTAAAAATAGAAACATTTCCTTTCCCAGACATATGTTATAAAGACTCCTCCAATGGATAAAATGCAGAGTGGAAGAAGCACAAACCTGCCTGCAGAGCAGAGCAGCAGGAAAAAGCAGAAAGTGCTTGTGCAGCTGGACACTCAGTCAGACAGCTCTGAGCACACCGACCTCCTGGTAAGAGTCAGAGACCAAATCCTGTGCTGAGCAGCTCTCTGTGCTCACTGCTGGGGCTGAGAATGAAAATAAACAGTTTGGGCTTCCACATTCAAGCCAATATTTATGTGTATATTTTTACTTTATTGGTTCTTTCTGGAATTGTAGTTGTATGTACATAATTAACATTCTTTTTATTGAACTGTTATGCCTCATAATGACATCTTCTTTTTTTTTTTTTTTCATAGTTTAATATCCTTAGGGGAAAAAAAAAGGTATTTTTTTTAATATAGTGTGACTAGGTAACTTTTAATTTAACTTTTCATTTATTAGAGCATAGTCTCAGAAGGAAGAAATGTTTAAAAATTTGTACAAAGATTATCCACAAGCTTCACAGTTACATTCCACAGCACCAAAAAAAAAAGGTATGTTAGCCTTTCCTAAGATTAAACCAAACACTTAATCAGATTGTTTACAGAAACTAATGATGGCTTTATTTTCCTTCCTAGAGCCCAGCTCCATGCAGTGTGAAATCTCCAGGCTCTGCTCTGAAACTCAAAACCATGAGGAGAATGCGCGAGGCAGGCTGGACTGCGCTCTCCAAAACGGACAGGAAAAGGAAAATTAAAGATGTTGTAAAGTTCTTTTGCTTAAAATGCAGAAATACCCAGTGCCCTGGCATTGCTTGCAGGGTTGTTTTTTTCTCTCAGAGTTAGTGCTTTGTTGCATTTTTTTTCTGTCATACTCAGTGTGTTTAATACTATGTTCATTCCTTTACACATATGAACTTTATAGATCCATAACTGCAACCCTTGCAGAGCATTTTCCACCTTTCTTCCCTTGTGCTTCAAAATGTTGGGACAAAAATTGGCCAATTTTAAATTTTGAAATAAATAGAACTACATAGAAAGTTGTTTCAAAGCTGTTTCTGGCATTAGAAATTCTGGTTTTAAAGAACATCTGTTCTTTCAAATTTACTCTGTTTTTTTCTTAACACATAAATACTTAGTGGAAGAAATGTAGCTGTTAAATGTATGTACTTTTACCTGAAGTCCTCTTGCTTTTTCCTGCATTTTAATGGCTGTTAGACCTGTCTTTTAGACTGTTTTGTTTTCAGTATGTTAAAATGGTTTTGAAACTTCTAAAATTTCAGTAGAATGACTTGTATTTAAAAATATTTCAGCTTCAGAAGGAGTAAAATATGCACATTATAAGATGGTGAAAACAATGTTAAGATGCCATTAAATTTTTTATCTGAAATACAAAGTGTGGGACTATTTGTTGTTGCTTTAAATATTTGAACACAGACAGAAATCACCCACCAGCCTTCCTAGGAACCAGAAGAAGTGCAAGGATAGATGAGAACATCTATTTCTGTATTAATCCTTGATTAATCTTGGTTTCACAACAATGACAAACCCTACTTCAGAGCCTAGACATAACAAAGAAAACTACAAGCACATCTTAAAATATAATGAAAAATCAAAAATCCCAAATTCAGCTGAAGTGGGAAGCAAACCATATTTGTTTTATTCTTTTTGTGTAGTCTTAGGGATAGGCCAGTAGTTTGGGTTTCTTATGTTGAGCTGTTGAGCAGTGAGGTAAATGAGATTTGTTATTGTATGTAGCTCACAAATATTGTGCAAAGATCTGGAAGAATATGCTGTGCCTTCCCCATGAGCACCTGAAAGTGAAAAACTGAAGTTTGTACTGCCCACTTCTAGACTCAAACAGTAACTGATCAATGAGAGCCTTGGTATTTTTAAGGGACATGAATTCATGGTAAATCACATAATTCTCCTGATCCTGTGTGTCCTGTGAGGTGTTGTGTAAATCACCTGAAAAAGTACAAAAATATTTCCAGCAACACTGCAGGAAGCTTGCAGGAAATGCAGACAGCAGGGAAGGGTGTAAAATCACATCTGCCCGTTTCTGTGCCTGATTTCATTAATGGACTGAGGGTGCCCTGCTTGTGGCCACGGCAGCAGTGCACAGCTCCATCTCTCCTGTCTCTCTCTCTGGCCTCAGGCCCCGTTCCCTGGAGCCCCCCATGGGGGAGAATCCAGGGAGTGACAGAGACAAAGAGACCAAACTGCTGGGCTCAGACACAGATGGGTCCATCGGGGAAGGAAAAGCTGTGCAAGGAAGCAAAAGCAGGAATTCATTCCCTGCTTCCCACAGGCAGGTGGGTGTTCATCCGTGCCCAGGTGAGCAGGGCTCCACCCCAGGCAATAGTGACCTGGGGACACAAATGCCATCACTGCCAGCATCCCCCACTGATGTGGTTTGACAGGAATTCTGGGATGCTGTGGTCACACCAATGAGTGCTCAGATTTTGGTATTAGCACTTGAATTGACCACTGAGATTTGGATATGCTTCTGAGAACACACAGGGGTTAAGAAGCAGGGCTGCTCTCCGGGAAGTTCTCTTGGGACTTCGGCAAAGGAAAGGTCGGACCTCCCCTGCCCAGTGTCTGCTGCTGGGTGGGGGAGGGGAAAGCCACGAGGCCATGAGGTAGGCCAGGCCTGGGACAGAGATGGGGGAGGCCTGGCCTGGCTCCCCCGAGGGTGGAAGGGTGGAAGAGAGACACCGGGAGCCAGACACCGGGCAGCCCCCGGGCGACAGAGAGAGAGCGCCGGTCCTTGGGACTGTTAAATTTGATATCTTGTGCTGCCGGCACAGCCGGCCTGCTGCGAGGGGGTGGGGGAAGGAGGCAGCGATGTGTCCAGCCGCTTGTGGGAGCTTTTAACCCTTTGTGGACAATGAAAACTTTGCAGAGCATTGACTTTTCCTGGAAGGGAGATGGAGTGAAAGATGAAGAAGGAACTGAGCAAGGGTTGAGAGTCTGAGCAAAAATGTGAAAAGAACTTTGAGTGGAGGGGAGATGATGGAGTGGCCTTTTGGCTGGACTTTTCTTGTGTGGCCATAGACGGAACCATTTTTCTTTTTCCTGTGACACAGAGACTGCATTTAGGGAGAGGCAGTGCCTCAGAACCAGAACCAAGAGGGTTCCGTGTCAGTACCCCTCAGCCCCAGGGGGTGAAAAAATGGGGGGGACAGGTGTCCCGAAAGAGAGACTGTGCCTTTTTTAGAATGAGACAAGGCATCCTTGAAAGGCAACCCTACAAGCAGCTCTGGTCCATGTTCAGTGGTGAGAGCACTGAGCACAGAAAGATGTCATGACAGGAAAGGATCTCCAAGCGGTGCTATAAGTGACATGGAAGCACACAAAGTTTCAACAGTGTTTCCAGGGAAAGCCTATGGTACAAAAAAGACTCCTCTCCTCTTGATGAACTGAAGATTGAGTATTCTAAAAGGTGGTGCCAGACCGAGAGTTGGTGATTTGGAGGAATGTATTGTGTTGGAAATTTGGTGGAGAGGAAGAGGAGATGTATTTGTGAAGTTTTCATTTTCTTTGTTTGTTTTTTTTTCCTTTCCTGTGTAGTTTAGTTAATAAAGTTTTCCTTCTTTCTAAGTAAGAGCCTGCTTTGCTTATTCCTGGTCACATCTCACAGCAGACACCAAAGAGAAGGTATTTTCATGGAGGCACTGGCATTGTGCCAGTGTCAAACCATGACACCCCCTTTCTGCTTCTTCCCCCTCTTTCCAGACTGATTCTTCTTCCACATGGTCTGGCAATGCCCTGGGATCCAGTCAGGGTCCCTGTCCCAGCTGTGTCTCTGCCCCTTTCTGGTGCTCCCCCAGCCCCTCGCTGCCAGGGCAGGATGAGGAACAGGAAAGGCCTCGGCTCTGGGCAGGAACAAAAACCTCCTGGAACCTTCCCTCTGTTTCCAGGCCAGATCCAAGCCCTGCCCCAGAGAAGCCCCTGGGAAGGAGGTTCAGTGTCCCCAGCCCAAAGCAGTGCCCAGTGCCCATCCCCAGCCCCAGGCACTGCCGTCCCCAGAGCGTCTCCTCTAGGACAGGGATGGCCCAGCGAGCACCAGGCCGATGGCGATTGCAGCGGGGGAAACAGGCAGGAGGGGATCCATGCTGGGAGTTCCAGTGGTGCTTTATGGGCCAACACACCCAAGGGCTCCAGGCACCAAGAACCAAGAACAAAGCAGGGTCCAGGGTTTTATATGGGACAAGGGAGGTGGAGTTTTGGTGTCATCATGATATTTTCTGAAAAATCCCTTTGCCAGGATTTTTCTCCTGAGAAGCTGAGAAGCCTCAGAGGAAAAGAAAAACAATAATTATCTGCTGTTGTGGAATGCAACAGGTGCATCTTTGCTTGGTCCATGTTGGTTGTTTCTAATTAATGGCCAATCACAGTCAGCCAGCTCGGACTCTCTGAGAGTCACCAGCTTTTGTTATCATTCTTTTCTATTCCTTGCTTGCCTTCTGATGAAATCCTCTCTTCTCTTCTTTTAGTATAGTTTTAATATATCATTTTCTTTTAATATAATATATATAATAAAATAATAAATCAGCCTTCTGAAACATGGAGTCAAGATTCTCTTCTCTTCCCTCGTCCTGGGACCCCTGCAAACAGCACCACACTTTGGGTGTGAGGGCAATGGGCAGAGGGAACAAGGGTGGTGCAAAGGCGGGACAAAAGGGCAACAACCAACTGGGATTCAGGGGAGGAGCTGCAGGGAACGGGAGCCAATAGGAAAGCGGGAGTGGGGAACATTCTAGAACTGGGGAGGAGAACAAGGATGATGTAACTTGGGCCATCAACATGTAGTGGGCATGATGCCACCAGGACACACACCAGGGGACAATGTCACCACACCTGTGGGGACACTGCCACCAGGACGCCTCCAGTGACACCAGCATGGACCCACATGACCCCTGTGGGTGACACTGACCCTTGCCCTGTCCCCATGGCCAGTTGGGGTCCCCTGAGCGCGGTGGCCCTGGGACACCCTGGTGGCTGTCACTCACTCCTGGGCCACTTGTCACCAGCTGAACAAGTTCCCATCCTGCCCTGGTGGGGGGTGACATTCGGCTGAGACACCACAATGGTGGCAGGGGGATGTGGTGGCAGGAACTGCATCAGGCAGGGCCATGGCTGAGATGAAGGTGCTGGTGGCACTGTGGTGGCACAGGTGGTGGCACTGATGCTGTCCCAGCTCATGTCCCCATCCATGTTCATGTCCCCCCATGGCAGTGTCCCCCCATGTCCCTATCCATGGCCACTTCCAACTCAGGTCCCCACCCAGGGCTGTGTCCCCACACGTGCCCATCCACGCCTTAGTTCAATGTCTTGATTTTTACCCCAGTTTCAGGGCTTTCAAAGGGATGAACAGAAACCTTTGTGTTTGAAGGCCAAAACAAAAGGATTTATGTGTCCCTGCCAGAAGAGTATCCACGTGCTTGGGTGGGTGGGAAGAACCTTTTTTAGAGGGGTTTCCACCCCATTGTCTCCAAAATCATGGGTTTTGCCCCAGTCTGACCTGATTTGGTTGTGGAAGATGCCTGTGGGGCAGAGAGAATTAAAATGATGGATTTATGTTGGAGAAGACCTCCAAGGCCATCCAGTGTTACTTGATACCACCAAAAGATGCAAGAAGTGAGATTTTTCTGGGGTCAGAATTTGACAAATGTGCTCGATGTCGCTATAGGACACGAAACAACACGAGTGCACACACCGCTGTTGTCAAGGTGAAAAAAGGGAAGTTTATTTTCTGACTCCAACATTTATAGTTTTCCAAAAGTGACAGTGGATTGGAGGGTGAAAGTGCCACCTCTCCAATGACACTGGACAAGCCAACAGTCCATCAAATTTCTCCTCCTCCATAAAAGAATGCAAAACAGTAAGTTATTTACAGGAACTGTGTGAGAAAGTTTGCTACAAGAATGTAAACATCAGAAGGCTTAGAAAATCTTAAAAAATCAGGGCGACAGCTCTCAACAATGGATTTCTGATGCTGGTCTGTGGATGTGTCCAGGTGCTCATGGGGAGCCAGGAGCCAGCCAGGTGTCTTCCTAAAACAAATCACCAGCACCACGGATCATCAGGGCTCTGCCCACCAGGGTCACTGGGGATCATTCAGTGCTGATCCTCCAATGAGGGATGGAGCTGCAGAGCTGGAGCAGCACACGGAGCTCTTCCCACACTGGGGGCACTCCCAGGGCTTCCCTCAGTGCTGGTTCCGTTGGTGTTGGGACAAGGCTGAGCTCTGGGAGAAGCTCTTCCCACACTGAGGACACTCGTAGGGCCTCTCTCCACTGTGGAAGCACTGGTGGGCAGTCAGGTGGGAGCTCGTCCTGAAGCTCTTCCTACGCTCCCCACACTTGTAGAGCCGTTCCCCCGTGTGGCTCCTCTGGTGGGCAGTCACTTCATAGCTGGTCTTGAAGCTCTTCCCACACTGGGGACACTTGTAGGGCCTCTCTCCAGTGTGGATGTGCTGGTGCCTGATGAGGATGGAATTCTCCCTGAAGCCCTTCCCACAGTCGGGGCATTGGAAGGGCCTCTGTGTGAATGCACTGGTGCTGGAGGAGACTGGAGGTGGTCTTAAACCTCTTCCTGCATTTATCAGACTCATAGAGCCTCTCCCTGGTGTGAATCTTCTGGTGGCGGATCAGGCTGGAGTTGTAGGTGAAGCTCTTCCCACACTCCCCTCACTCGTAGGGTCGTTCCTTCATGTGGCTGCTCTGGTGGATAATCAGGTTGGACGTCAAACTGAAGCTCTTCCCACACCTGGGACACTCATAGGGCCTCTCCCTGGAGTGGATGAGCTGGTGCCTGAGGAGGCTGTACTTGTCCCTGAAGCCCTTCCCGCAGTCGGGGCAGTGGAAGGGCCTCTCCTCTGTGTGAGTGCACTGGTGATGGAGGAGATTGGAAATGATCTGAAACCTCTTCCTGCATTTATCACACTCGTAGGGCTTTTCCCCTGTGTGGCTTCTCTGGTGGGAAAATCAGGCTGGATCTGGCAATGAAACTTTTCCCACACTCAGGACACTCGTAGGGCCTCTCCCTGGTGTGGACGGGCTAGTGGCGGATCAGGTTGGAGTTGTGGCTGAAGCTCTTCCCACACTGCCCACACTCACAGGGCCTCTCCCTGGTGTGGATTCCCATGTGGGAGTTCGGGTGGGAGCTCCACCTGAAGCTCTTCCCACACTGCCCACACTCGTAGGGCTGTTCCTCTGTGTGGATTCTCCAATGGTTGATCAGGCAGGATCTCCACCTGAAGCTCTTCCCACATTCTGAGCACTTGTGGGGCTTCTCCCCATCATGAAGCTGCTCAGGGACCCCCAACTTGGAGCTGGGGCCACCTTCCTGAACCAAGGTGAGTCTTTCCTCCTCGGATCCCCCGCGATCCACGTTTGTAGCCCCTCCTTGTGTGGGATCTCTGGAACTTTTCCTCCCTGTTGGATTCCTGTGCCCTGGAGCTGCTCAAAACGGCCTCTTCCACAAGGTTCTGCTGTGGGGATTTGTCCTCCCTGCTCTCCATGCTCAGCTCCTTCCCTGGGGAGGAAGGACAAGGACAGGATGGGATTTGCCTCCGTGCCAGAGGGAAGGGGAAGGAGATCCCCCCAGTGCATCCCTGGCTGGACAGCATCAGCAGTGGGGCTGTGCTGCAGCCGGGGCCGTGCTGGGCTGGGAGATGGAGAAGAAGAGAGGAGGAATGGGGCACTGACTTCCTCCTCACCTGCCTCAGTGCCCTGGGACATCTTCCTCCCTCCTCGCAGCCTCCTTCTCCACCTGGCCAAGGTTTGGGAATGGGAAATCCTGGGTTGGGGGAAAACAAGGGTGGGGAGCAGCGCGGGGTTTGCACGGTCACGTGAGGACCGGGGGGGGCGGAGCAATGGCGGCAGTGTCCGGTGAGAGGGGACCGGGAATGGGAATGGGAATGGGGACAGGGACAGGGACTGGGGACAGGGAATGGGGAATTGGGACAGGGAATGGGAATAGGACAGGGACCGGGAATGTGGACAGGGACAGGGAATGGGGACAGGGACTGGGAACCGGGAATGGGACCAGGAAAGGGGACTGGGACTGGGAATGGGGACAGGAAATGGGGAATGGTATCGAGAATGGGGACTGCGACCGGAAATGGGGAAAGGGACCAGGAGTGAGAATAGTGACCGGGAACAGGAAATAGGACCGGGAATAAGGACAGAGAATGGGGGATGGGGACAGGGACCGGGAATGGGGACAGGGAATGGGGACAGCGACCGGGAATGAGACGGGGAATGGGGAGAGGGACGGGCAATGGGATGGGGAACGGGGACAGGGAATGGGACAGGGACCGGAAATGAGGATGGGGACTGGGAATGGGGACAGGCACCGGTAATGGGAATATGGAGAGAACCTGAGAGACAATATGGGAGAGGGATTAGGAAGATGGGACTGGGGTCAGAAACAGGAATACAGGAACAGGACTGGGAATATGGAAATGGAAATACAGGAATGGCAACGGGACTGGGAAGATGAGAACGGGAACAGGGTAAGGAATATGGGACTGGGAATAAGGGAACAGCAGCCAGACAGATAATACGGGACAGGGACAG
>JALJVW010000130.1:87987-102494 GCA_024865655.1 Emberiza elegans | reverse complement strand
TGGGCCTTTCCCCAGGGGACTGGGGGCCTGCTTGGTCCCCCAGGATCTGGGCTGGGGAGCTGCAGAGGTGGCTGTGGAGCATTACCTGTGCTGTGCCAGGGGGCTGGCAGACACCGGGGGCTGGGATGGAGGCTCTGGGGGATTGGGGTTCCATAGGGCAGGGCTAGTTCCAGGGCTCACGGGCAGGGCTCAAAGCTGGACCTGACCTGCCCTTCCTCCCCACACATGAAATGATCCGGCCAGCAATCTCCTCCAGTCTGTCCCAATAGGCAGTGTTGGAGGTGGACCCAAATTTGAGACATCGGGAACCTGGCCAGGAAGGACAGTTCTCTTCCATAGGAAGGAGCACAGAGCCTTCCCCCAGGGTTTTGGGCACAGATGAGGTGACCCTTGTGAAAGCACAGGCAGACAATTTTTGTCCTGGCAGTATTGCTGGCAACAATGCCTGGATAGAAGGGAATTTGGCTTTGAATCCCAGTTCTGGCTAGTGGCCTGGAGGAGAAGGAGTTCTTTACCACAGGGAAGGAAAGCACGGAGCCCCAGTGTTTCAGCAGCAGATGAGAAGAGACCCTCAACATGCCAAGGTCAGCTGGACCAGTCAGGTGGTCCATGGGAGGCCAAACCATCCAGACCTGTTCTGTGTCCCTTGGTTTTATGGGGCCCTGAGGTGTCACAAGGCTGTCATCATGGTTTGGTTCCATGGGTCCCACAGTTTCACAATGGCTCCCAGCTTCCTGAATGGGGTCCCACAATGTCACAGTGGCCCCTGGTGTCACAAAGGCCCCAATGATGATTCCATGAGGCCTTACAATGTCACAATGGTCCCAAGGTCTCTGTGTCACAATTCCCCAGGCCTCACAATGTCATGGGACTCCTCTGTTCCATGAGCCCTGCAATGTCACAATGGGCCTTTTGGACCATGGGGTTTGAGGGTGTCACAATGGTCTCCTTTGGCTCCACGGTGTCACAATGGAGCATTGATGACAGGAGGCCACTCTGTGTCACCCTGAGCTTTGGTTCCATGCAGCCCTGCAGTGTCACAATGGTCCCTCTTGGTTTCAGAGGCCCCACAATGCACAACTGGTGACAATGGTCTCACTGGTTCCTGGCAATGTCACAATGCTTTGCCCCTTGGCCTCATAGTGTCACAATGGCCCTGTGATTCCATGGTGCCCCTCAGTGTCCAATCTTTGGTTCCATGAGGCCCCATGAGTGTCTTAATTGTCTTTGCATGGTTTCATGAGGCCTTGCAATGTCATGGATTGGTTCCATGGAGTCTCACAGTGTCACAATGGCCCCTTGGTTCCATGACACCCCAAAGTGTCATAATGGTCTCCATGGTTCCATGAGGCCTCGGTGTCACAATGGACCCTTGGTTCCATGGGGCCTCTCAGTGTCACAATGATCATTCCATGGAGCCACACAGCATCAGTACAGTCCCTTGGTTCCATGAGGCCCAACAATGTCACAGTGCTCTCCTTGATTCCATGAGGCCCCACAGTGTCACAATGGTGGTCTCACCCAAGTGTCACAGTGGTCCCTTGGTCTCACAGGGCCCCACAGTGTCACAATGGTCCCTTGGTTCACAGGGCCCCACAGTGTCACAATGGTCCCTTGGTTCCATGGGCCCTGTGCTGCTTCCCCCTCCCTTCTCAGGCCGCCCTGCCAGCTGAGAAATGCTCCTTGGGCCTCGGCCTTGGCCAACAGCCCCTGGGCTCAGCTCCTCTGCAGCTCATCACAAACACTGTCTGCTCCAGGCACTGCTGCTGCCCAACCAGCTCCTGGTTCCTGTAGCAGCAGCCCTGGGAACTGGTTTTGTTCCCTCAGTGGCACAACATCCCTGTTCTCACACTGCCAAAGAAAGCTGTTGGTGCCAAGTGTGGCCAGGATGAACCATTGCTGGGACTGAAGCCCCTCTCTGGGGCCCTGCAAACAGCGCCCAAAAGGAGCCCTTGCAGCTCTCCTGGGCCAGCCACTCCCTCTGAGTGGGGCCTCCCAGCTGGGAACTCTCCTGTTTGCTGCACTCGGGATCCTGAACAAGGACGGAGCCTGGGCTGATCCCCCCACTCCTCCAGGCTCAGCCCTTTGCCTGCTGGGAGATGCCAAAGCATCTCAGGGAGCATTCCTGCCCTCAGGGGAATTGCTCACAGGTGCCTTGCACTGACTCTTGTGTGTGTGCACACAGGAGTGCCTGTGCTGGGGAAATGTGGCAGAAATGCTGCTCTCTGAGGGGTTTGAGTGCCTTGGAGAGCTGAGCCAGTCAGGCCTGATAGCAGTGATGGTTAAGTCACAAGGTCTAAGCTAAGTTAAATGCTGCTAAGAGTTGTTCTTTTGCTAAGTTGTTACATTTAATATAATTTATAAGCTAAGTTGAATATTAAATGTTATTCCTCTGTTAAATTGCAAAGTCCTATGTTTTAAGTTAGGTTAAATACTGTTAAGTGCTGTTCTTTTGCTAAATTGTGAAATTGAAGGTATCAGTTAAGGTTAAGGTATAAGTTAAGTCCTGTTAAGTTTGAGCTCTGTTGAGCTTTTGGCCATATTCCTTTTATCCTTGCCCTCACTGTCCTTGTGTCACACACACACACAGGGACAGTTCTTGGTTCATTTCTGGTTTGATTGCCTGGATTCTGTTTGGTTTTGTTGTTGCTTTGTTTCCCTGGTGTGCCTGAAGTGTCCAGTCAGGAGCAGAGTGACTCTTGCCAAGGAACTTTGTGCTGCTGTCCCTTAATATTCAATCTGGTTTTTGCTGCTCCCTTGCTGGGGATTTTTTTCAGCGCTCTCAAGGCCTCGTTGGTACCAGGGTGAAGGAGCCCTGGCCCAGGCTCTGGCCCTGGGGGACACGGGGACGCTGCCGGGGGTCCCTGTCCCCTGTGCCACCCCAGGGCCCCAGGCCCCATCCCCGTGTGTCAGGCTCTGGGGTCGATCTCGTGGAACATCCTCTGGGGAGGCTGTGGGGCCGGGGGCAGGGGGACCTGGGGACAGGGGACCCCGCTGCACCTGAGCAGGGTTGGACTGCTCTGGGGGAACTGTGAGGGGGGGGGCAGAGGACCTCCCCAGTGACCTCACTGCCCCTGTGATGTCACACAGCACCTGTGATGTCACACTTCCCCCTGTGATGTCACACAGCCGCCTGTGATGCTACACTGTCCATGTGATGTCACACAGCCCCTGAGATGTCACACACTGCCCCTGTGATGTCACACACCACCCTGTGGTGTCAAAACTCACCCTGTGATGTCACAGTCTCTTCCTGTGATGTCACTCTGATGTTACCCTGACACCCAGTGATGTCACACCCACTCTTTGATGTCACAGAGCCACCCTCATGATGGCAGAACAGCCCTGCCTCAGACAGCACTCCTGTGATGTCACGCATCCCCTGTGCTGTCACAACCTCCCTGTGTGATGTCACAAAGCCTCCTGTGATGTCTCACTGACCCTCTGTAATGTCACAGCACACCAACCTATCACAGCCTGCTTATGATGTCATGCCATGATCTCACAGCCTGCTCTGTGATGTCTGTGATCCCTCACAGAAGACTCAATGTCACAGAGTCTTCCTGTGTCCGAGCCCAATCTATGACCTCACACATGTTTCTGTGCTGTCACACAGCCTTGCTGACCATGCTGCTGTGCCTCTGTGACACAGCCACAGACGTGTGATGTCACAGCCCCCTCTGGGGACATGCCACTGCCCCTGCCAGTGCTGAGCCCACCCTCTGTCTGATGCCCTGCTGGTGTCCCTGAGGGGCCCCTGGCAGTGCCCCAGCCCCCTGCTGGACTCCAGGAGCTGAGCCCAGCCCTGTCTCGGCTGTGATGTCCTTGCCAGCTGCCTCTGGATGCCAGGCCCGGCCCAGCTCAGTGCACAGACACAGCAAAGGGACTTTAATGACCCTCAGGGGCTTTGGTGCATTTGCATCAGTGCCAGTCCCTCACTCAAAGAACTTCTCAAGAACTCAAAATCAGATTCAAAGTCCAAAACCCTCCTTACCTTTTAATGGGTACCACTCAGGGACACAACTGACAAAGTGTCCCCAGGTTCCAGGTAGAAGAGCAGAACACTGGAGGCAGTGATGACAGGTGGGGACAAGCAAGAGAAAGGTGTCTCTGGTGCTGAGCAAACCTGGATGTGTTTCAGGAATGCAAAGGGCCAAGGCCTGAGCCCCAGCCCCTGGCCAGGCAGATCCTGTCCCTCCCTCATTGCTCAGGGCTCTTCCTGGGATGGGCACTGGGATGTGGGGATGTGCAATGCCAAGGGCAGGAGCATGGGGCAGCCCCTGCCAGGCTGCTGAGCAGGGACAAGGAGGCAATGAGGCCCCAGGCCTGCAAGGGTCACTTGTCCCCTCCTGGCCTCAGGCCCAGGGCCAGCAGCCATGGCCAAAGTGCTGCCCAAGTTGGCTCTGGCAGGGCCTTGCAGCTGCTGCCCATCCCTGTGCCCTGTGCAGCCCAGGCTGTCCCACGGTGTCCCTGCCCTGCGCCTCTGTCCCTGCAGGCTGTTGGCATCCCCTGGCTGCCCCACCTGGCTGGCCCCTTCCTTTGCTGACAGCTCTGCCTCCTGCCTGCCTCTGCCTGCCCACACAAAGCCTTGGCCTTGATACCAAAAGTGTTAATTCAATTTTTACTGTGCCTGTGAGCTTGTTGCACAGGAACAAGGCATGCAGGGGCTGCTTTCCCAGCACGGATGGTTGGAAGAGAAGAAGACATCTGGCTCAAGAATGCAGTCATAGAATACAGAAGGTCTGAAACTGGGAACTTGGGGTCGGTTTTAGGGTAATGGGTAAATTGTAATACACATTTAGTGACACTGGTAGAATTACATGTCCATGTGAGTTTGGGAGTTATCCCTCACTAGATCTCAGGCCTGAATAAATGATACCCTCTGAAATAGCAAATTAGTGTTTAGGAGTCTTATTCTGATATTTCAGAGATTTGGTGATGGTGAGGGGCCTCACAGAACCAAGGAGTCAGCTGTGACACTGAGCAAACTCATGGAACAAAGGGTCCATTGTGACACAGTGGAACCCCATGGAACCAAAATCCATTTTGGCACATTGGGGCCTACATTGAACCAATGGCCCATTGCCTGATACTGTGGATCCAGGGAGACCATTGTGACAGTGAGAAACCTCTTGGAACCAAGGGGCCATTGTGAGATCAGGGCCTCATGGAACCATGGGTCCATTGTGGCACTGCAGAACCTCACAGGACCATGGTGACCATGTTTTTCTGCAGAACCTCATGGAACACAGGGACCATGGTGACCCTGCAGAATCAAGGAGACTGTTATGGGCAGTATGAAAGCTCATGGAACCAGAAGTCCATTGTGACACAGCAAGGCCTCGTGGAACCAAGGTCCATTGTTAAACTGTGTGGCCTCATGGAACCATGAGCCATTGTGACACAGCATGGCCACATGGAGTCAAGGGGCCACTGTGACACTGCAGATCCAAGGAGACCATTGTGACTGAGGAACCTCATGGAACCAAGAGTCCATTGTTGTGGAGCCCTGTGGAACCAACGGGACCATAGTGACTTTGTGGGGCCTCATGGAACAATGGAGAGTGTTCTGACACTTTGGGACCCACTGAAACCAAGGGGCCATTATAGCATGGCAGGGTCGCATGGAACCAAGGGGACTACAGTGAACACTGTGGGTCTCCATGAGGTGAAGGGTCCTATGGAGCCAAGGATACCATTGTGACACTCTGGGACATCATGGAACCAAAGGTCCATTGTGGCACAGCAGGACCTCATGAAACCATGGAGGCCATTTTTTACACTTGAAGGCTTTGTTAAACCAAAGGGCCATTGTGGCACTTCAGAGCCTTGTGGAGCCAAGGGGACCATAGTGACACTGTGGGACTCAGTGAAAGCAATGGTCTGTTGTGACACTGCAAGGCCTTATGGGATCATGGAGACTATTGTACACCAAAGGCCTCACTGAACCAAGGGGCCATTGTGACACTACAAGGCCTCATGGAAGCAAGGAACCATTGTGACACTCTGGAGTGTTGGCAGACCAAGGGGCAGCTGTCACACTGTGTGGCACCATGGAATCAAGGAGTCCATTGTGACACTACAGGGCCCCATGGAACTAAGGATTCATGGAACTTTGCAGGACCCCATGGAACCAAAGGTCCATTGTGACATTGCAGGGCCTCATGGAATCCTGGACACCATTCTGACACTTGGAGGCCTCGTTGAATCAAGGGGCTCTGCAGGCCCTCATGGAACCAAGGAGACCCTTCTGACATTGTGAGTCCCCATGGAACCAAGGCTCCATTGTGATACTGTGGCGCCAAGGAGACCCCTGTGACACTACAAGGCTCATGGAAGCAAGGGACCATTGTGACAATATGGGGCCCTGTCCTAGAGTGATGTTACAATGCTTGTATCCCCAGTCACGTGTTCTGTTTATGCTGGATATTATGTTCTGTGCCTTCAAGACTGGCTCTGAAGAGTTGGGAATTTTTTTTGTTTTGTTTTTGTTTTGTTTTGTTTTGTTTGTTTTGTTTTGTTTTTGTTTTGACACAGACAGGTGGCAGTGGACCACAGGGTCCAGTGATAGTGTAGCTTTTGATTTTTGTTTTGCTTTTTGCTTTGCAGTTGGCTCTTGCTTCTGCTTTGCTCCTGCTTTGCTCTTTTTTTTTCTGCCTCATTAGTTAATTGGGGCCTAAGGAGCCTGAATTTTTCCCTGGACTGTTTTTCCTTTCCCTTTTGGAACCACTCAAACCTGTCTGGACTGGGACCTGGGAAACACCAAGAGTTTCCATCTTCTGGCCTGCAGCAGCTCCCCAGCATCAGAGACTGATAACAGAGCTCCCACTCCAAGAGACATTTTCTGAATTTGTCATTTTTTCAGAGCAGTGAAAGAGTGGTGTCATCTCCCATTGTTCATTTGTGTGCTGGGGTTTCCAGCCTGTTAAATAAACAGGTTCTTTCCACTTCTCTCTGAGGAATCCTTCCCAAAGTGGTTGGGGGAGGCTGTGTGGGTTTGTTACTGGAGGGGCCCCTTTGGAGTTTTCTCCCAGTTTCCCTAAACCAGGAAAAATTTGACCTCCAATGCCCATGGGGGTGAGAGAGAGAGTGAAAAACCCTGGTCTGACTTCATATGCAAGGGTTTCTTGTAGTATAAAGCAGTTAATAACCATGATTTTTTGAATTTATAATGTCTTTTGTGGTGAAGGCTTGCATGCATTTCTGGTCCCTAGGTTTTTTTGAGATCTTAATAACTCTATGGTCCCTGAGGTTTATTTTCTTATCCATAAATGGGCTCCTAGTATTGTCTCTAATACATAGTTTTTTATCAGCAGAGGGGCAGTGACCAAGATAGCTATCCTGCTGGGCTTGGTGTTAATGACTTGTACCAGAAGTTTATAAACATGCTGGGGTCTGTTCCAGGTGAAACACTGGTTCATGGCTATGGTTATGCTTCCAGTGGGGTGGTTCTGGAGACAGGGGATGAGGCTTTTCAGCCTTTGCTGGACTTCAGGGCCTGAGAACCAAGGACATCCCTGTTGGAGAATGTTTCCCATGAATGTTAAAGAGACCATCTTTCTGGCATTCAGTCTTTAAGGGAACCTATACAGCCATTGCTGCATTCAGAATGAGGGGGTCCCACGGGAGCCAGACCCCTGATCCCAGGAGTAGACCCAGGCATTGTGGAAAATCAAGGAGTGGTGGGGAATGGGGACCAATATGGGCCCACTTGAAGGGAATTCTCTGACCCTATAGTCTGGGGATTTTCCCATTGAACAAATTCAGAACCAAGCTGAGGAACATTGGGAAATACTTGAAAGAGAAGCAATTGAAACCTAAGGAACATGGAACAGGTCAGTGCTGGCTGGGCCTTCCATATGCCTTATGGCAGCTCTGTTATTGTTGAGGGCAGCAGACAGAGGGAGGCTTGAGGAGATAAATCCTTCCAGGAAAAGTCCCAGTCAGTTCTTCCAGGCTGCAGCCATGGTCCCAGGCCAGAAGCCAGCAGAAAAACCAGATAGTGAGTTCTCCCAAGCCAGCAGCTGCCAGGACAGACCAATAAGCCTCAACCAATTGCTGTTCAGTACCACCTGGTTCATCTCAGATGATGATGATGAGGAAATGATGACAGGTGCAGAGGCTGAACACCAGTGAATGCCTGTCCTGATGAAATCAGGATGCTCTTTCTGAGCAGTGTGTCTTTGTTCAGATGCAAATACATGAAAATATTATTTTCAGGGAAAAAAGGACCTTCCACTTTACCCCCTGTTATCTGAGGATTACACCCAATGGACCAGGATGAATATGAATCCAAATTAGTTGGTTAGTCCATTTTGGATGCTGCAGGCAAGGTCCCAATTCTGGATGGCACTGAAGCAAGGCATTTGGGAGGGCCCAGGGGTCACAGGATGATCCCAGGAATCAACCAAGGAATGATATGCATCCCTGGCACAGCCAGGTCTTGAGATGGACACTGATGGTTTCTGGGCCATACCTGGTGCAGATGATCTCTATATGCACAAACCAGTGGAAGACCTGAGAGCAAGGGATACAATGCCTGAGAGAAATGGCAGTGGCAGAAATTATCTGGCCCTCAGATAATGTAACAACTAGGAACCCAGACTTGTTACCATGCACATCTGTGATGTGGAAAACAAAGACTTGGGCCATGAGAATATGCTTCTGTTTTAGCCATAATGAAGTGGGATGAGAGGGATGAGACTTGCCCTGGATGTGGCAAAGAAGGTCTTGAGCATATGCAGATGCTGCCATCCCATCTGCCCAAACACATGCCAGAATAGCAGAGCAGGGAACACGCCCTACAGAAATTGGTGGGACAAGATAGAGGAGAATCAAAAGAAGCTCAGAGGATCCAAAGAAAGAAGTTGCCTTCCAAATCTCAGCAGTACAGATCAGAGGTTCTTGTATCCAAGGCAGACATCCCCCAGATGGAGAGAGAAGGTGACCACCCCATGAGCTGAGCAGTGGTTCTACCTGCGTGATTGGGGAGTCGCCCAAAGATGGAGATGGAAAGCCTGTGGAATAACCTAAGTTTTACTGCTGTTCTGGCACAGGACAGAGCGTGAATTGAAGGAAGCTGAGTCTGAGGAGTTCCAAAATGAAAGCACTCATTGAAAACAATGCAGAGAGTCACCGAAATGTTATGATGATGATGACACGCCTGATCTCCTTGAAGGAACATCCAAGACATATGCCCAGTCTGAAAGGAGGAAAATCCAGAGGGGGGCCCACTCTAGCCAGGTAGAGGCTGGGGAAAATCGTGTTTTCTGGTCTGTTGTGGATTCTATGGCCTGGCACATTACCAACCACAAGAATATAAAGCTTTGGTTGACACTGGTGCGCAATGTACATTAATCCGTCGAGACATGTGGGGGGGAGTCTGTTTCTAGGCCTGGTGTGACAGGATCCCAGGATTTCACTTTGGTGGAAGCTGAGATAAGCCTGACTGATCGAGGGAATGGTGGAAGAAACACCCTGAAAGCCAGAAGAGGCCCATGTATTCAGGCATAGACACCTTATTGAGTGTTGTGGCTCAAAGACCCAAAAGGACTCATGTGGGCATTTGGAATAGCAGCTGTAGTGACAGAGGGCGTCCAAGCAGTTGAACACCTTGCCTGGACTGTCTGAAACCCATTTGCAGGACTTCTGAGGTGGAAGAGCAACGAGTACCATTGCCACCTCAACAGTGCATTGCCGACAGTATAGAACAATCGAGATGCTGTGATCCCCATCCATAAGATGATCCATGAGCTGGAGAGCCAAGGGTGGTCAGTGGACCCCTCATCCTTCAACAGCCCCATTTGGCCTGGAAATTGCAATCTGGGAGAATGGAGATTGATGTGGACTACTGTGCATTGAATGAAGTGCTCCACCACTGAGCGCTGCTGTGCCGGACATATTAGAACCCAGTATGAGCTTGAGTCCAAGGCAGGGGTGGTACGCCACTATAGACATTGCCAATGCATTTTGTCCATTCCTCTGGCAGCAGAATGCAGGCCTCAGTTTGCTTTTACCTGGTGGGTGTGCAGTATTCCTGGAACCGACTGCCCCAGGATGGAAGCACAGCCCACCATCTGCCATGGACTGATCCAGGCTGCACTAGAGTGGGGTGAGGCTCCAGAACATCTGCATTATATTGATGACATCATTGTGTGGGAAAACATGGCAATGGAAGTGTTGAGAAAGGAGAAAATCATCCAGATCCTCCTAAAAGCTGGTTTGCCATCAAGAAAAGAGCAAAGTCAAGGGACCTGCTCAAGAGATCCAGTTCCTGGGAGTAAAGTGGCAAGATGGACGGTGTCAGATTCCCACAGATGTCATCAACAAGATCACAGCAATGTCTCCACCATCCAGCAAGAAGGAGACACAAGCTTTGAAAGGGTTCCATAGGTTTTGGAGAATGCACATTCCTGAGTACAGTAAGATTGTGAGCCCTCTTTACCTGGTCACCCACAAGAAGAATGATTTCCAGTGAGGCCCTGAGCAGCAACAAGCCTTTGCACAGATCAAACAGGAGCTCATTCATGCAGTAGCCCTTGGCCCAATCAGGACAGGACCAGAAGTGAAGAACGTGCTCAACTCTGCAGCTGGGAGCCATGGTCTCTCCTGGAGGCTTTGGCAGAAGGTGCCTGGGGAGACTCGAGCCTGACCACTGGGATTCTAGAGCCGAAATTACAGAGGGTCCAAAGCCAACTACACTCCAACAGAGAAGGAAATCTTGGCTGCCTGTGAAGGAGTTCAAGGGGCCTCAGAGGTGATTGGCACAGAAGCACAACTCCTCCTGGCATCCTGACTACCGGTGCTGGGGTGGATGTTTAAAGGAAAGGTTCCCACCACCCACCACGCCACTGACACCTCATGGAGCAAATGGATTGCTCTGATCACACAGCATACCTGTATTGGAAACCTGAATTACCCTAGGATTTTGGAGATAATTACAAACTGGCCCAAAAGTGAAAACTTTGGTCTCACTGATGAAGAAGCAAGAACAAGTGACACAGGCTGAAGAAACCCACCATACAAACCAACTACCAGCCAGGACTGAACACACGGCTCTTTTCACTGACAGTTCCTGTCACATTGTGGGGATGAAAGGAAGTGGAAAGCAGCTGTATGGAGCCCCACACGACAGGTTGAGAGGCCACTGAAGGAGAAGGTGGATCAAGTCAACTTGCTGAACTCAAGGCTGTTCAGCTGGCCTGGACATTGCTGAGAGAGAAATGGCCAAAGCTCTACCTTTTACTGATTCATGGATGGTAGCCAATGCTCTTTGGGGCTGGCTGGAAAGGTGGAAAAAAAGGCCAACTGGCAACAGAGGGGAAATCCAATCTGGGCCCAATGAGAAGAAAGACATTGCCACTTGATTAGAGAAGCTACCTGTGAAAGTCCCAAGTAGATGCCCATGTCCCCAAGAGTCAGGCTAATGAGGAACACCAAAACAAAGCAGCAGGTAGACCTGCAAAGATAGAGGTGTCAAAGATAGACTTAGATTGGAGAACACAAGAGGAGTTATTCCTGGCTCAATGGGCCCATGATGCCTCAGGTCCTCAGGGCAGAGATGACACCTATGAGTGGGCACAAGACTGAGGGGTGGATCTAACCATGGACAGTTTTTATCAGGTTACTCATGACTGTGAGACGTGTGCTGCCATCAAACAGGCCAAGCAAGTGAAGCCCCTGTGAAGAAAGGTGGTCCAAGTACAAATGGGGAGGCCTGGCAGATTGACTACATCACACTGCCCCAGACAGTCAGGGCAAGCACTATATGCTGACCATGGTGGAAGCCACCATGGGATTGTTGGAAATCTACCCTGTGTCTCATGCTACTGCCCAGAACACCGTCCTGGGCCTTGAAAAGCAAGTCCTGTGGAGACATGGCACCCCTGAGAGAATTGAGTTGGACAAGGGGACCCATTTCAAGAACAGCCTTACCAATACCTGGGCCAGGGAACACAATGCATATATTATATCCCATATCATGCACCAGCTGCCAGGAAAGTTGAACAGTGCAATGGACTGCTTGAGACTACCCTGAAGGCACTAGGTGAGGGAACTTTCAGAAATTGGGAAATGAACTTAGCAAAAACACCTGGATGGTCAACACCCAAGGGTCCATCAATCAAGTTGGCCCTGGCCAGTCTGAACCCCTGCACACACTGAATGGGGATAAAGTCCCTCTGGTGTATATGAGATGTATTTTAGGAAAGACTGTTTGGGTTACTCCCACCTCAGGCAAAACAAACCCATCTGTGGGATTGTTTTTTTCAAGGACCTGGTTACACTTGGTGGGTAATGCAGAAAGATGGAGAAAACTGTTGTGCACCACAGGGAAACCTATTCATAAGTGAGAACTGTGTATAAGGTTTAATTGTGATGCAGATGGAAATAGAATAAGGGGTGAATAATGTCCTGGATTGCAAGGCAATGTGTGTACTCTACTTGTCATTTGTTAGAGGTGTGGCAGTTATTGTCTGTTAACTTTTCAGTATTTCTTTATCTCTTCCACAAACCAATCCTCCCTCTGGGGAGGCATCTGCTGTTAATGGGCTATTGAATGCCACTGCATGACTGATCAAAATTAGATCATCCCATTGTATGATGTTCAACCCAGAGGGAGGAGCCAAGCATTCCTACCTGGATATAATCTGAGATTTTGGGACACCAGAACAGCCTTTTCGACTGGATTCCCAGAGGAAGACCAGGCCTATCTACACCATCATTGGATCTTCAGAGGAAGACTACACCCTTCTACATGATCACTGCTTCAACAGAACCACATCTGCCACTCCAGGAGGACTGCAGCCACCATTTCAACTGGACTGCTACCAATACCCTGACCAACAGGATGTCAGGTCATATTCTGACTTTGTCAGTGCTGTTTTTTGTTACTGCCTTGTTTATTTGTTTAATTTTCTTCCCTAATAAAGAACTGTTATTCCTGCTCCCATTTATTTGCCTGAGATCCCCCTTAATTTCAAAATTATAACAATTTGGAGGGAGGGGATTTACATTTTCCATTTCAGGGGAGGCTCCTGCCTTCTTTAGCAGACACCTGTCTTTTCAAACCAAGACACTGGTCCCTAATGGATAATCAACATTAAATGAGGTGGAATTTCTCAAAAGGTAACTACACCAAGCAGCTGACAAAAAAACTAATACCAGAGTGCTAGGTGGCCTCACACTATGACACAAATGTTCAAGCTGATGATGCCTACAACTGATGAAGGTCAAGAAAGGCAAACACCCATTACAGACCACATGACGCCAAACTCCAGCACCTCATCTCCCAGTTGCTAACAACCTTACACCCGGGGCAAAACTGGAGTTGGTGAGTGGGGAATCTGTTGTCTTAAATGACTGTTTTGCCCATGCAATATCAACAGGACAGCTGAGGCCCAAAGACTGGCCCCATGAACTATTAATCCTAGGACTGCCAATTGAGGACTGAAGGATTTTTCGTATTGCCATCTGTACTATCAGTGACCTCACAATAAGTAATTACAGTACTGGCCCTGCCTCCTGAGCCACCTTGTTTCATAGCCCAAGGACTAACAACTGCCCAAGCCATATTACTCCCCAAAGAGGATGACGATGGCACTTCACTAGGGATGTGGACCCAGGTGATAAATCGCAATCGACCAAAAATCACCAGCGCTCTAGAACTTAACAATTAAGCCCTGGAACCTGGATGCAGAAATGGCTATATGGGGTGGTTTCCATGGAAACCTGAACTGATGAGGGTTGCCATGGCGCCCAAACAGCAGTGGGGTCAGTGCAGTGTCCATGGCAACAGTCCTTGCTATGGCCCAATGCAGGTTGGGATGATGATCCACCCCTCAGAGCTGGCCCAGGGCAGGTCTGAGTGGCCTTTGGCAGCAGCTTGGACACACTTGATGAGGGTGTCTGTTTTCAGTGGGGAAACTTAGGAGTTTCAGATTGCTTCAAAGAATTAAAGAGGGAAAATCCCTCTTTGTCCGAGTGCAGCCAGTTCTCCAAGCAAAGCAAGTTCCAGGTGAGTGAGGAGAGACAAGGATGGGGTTTGGGACTGTGGAGCAAGATCATCCACACTGGTAAGACCTCAAAGCACAGCTTCTCTGACCAGGCCAAACATCCTGAAGAGTGTCCCTGGGTCAGTATCAGTCACTGAATGCTGTAATCACCTCTTGTGAAACAAGAAAAGTAATAAAAGACAGCCTTTAAAATAGGAATACATACGTCCTAGAAGCTATTTGAAACCTTTCCCCATAACTGCAGAAGGAAATTTTCCTAAGGAACTGCTCCTGAGGGAAATCAAGGCAGAACCATGGTTTGTCAGGACTTGCCTGATCCTAATGAGATCCATGGTGCATTTGGAGCTGAGCCTTGAATCTCAGGGCCTGAGAGGAGACTGCACAAACCTTTTCAGGAGTCAAAGTCAGAAGAAAACCTAAAAGTGTCTCAGAGAATGAATGGGTCCCACTGAGGTCCATCCCCAACACAGGCCCCTCATGGACTCCTTAGAGGAG
>JALJVW010000130.1:31612-80409 GCA_024865655.1 Emberiza elegans | reverse complement strand
CAGCTGTCAAAAAAACCACCAGAGTGCAAGGTGGCCTCATGCTATGACACAAACGTTCAAGCCAACAATGCCTATAATCGCCGAAGGTCAAGAAAGGCAAACACCAATTACAGACCACATGGTGCCAAACTCCAATACCTCATCTCCCAGTTGCCAACCATCTTGCCACCAGGGGCAAAATTGGAGTTGGTGAGTGTGGAATCTGGTGTTTGAACCGACTATTTTGTCCATGTAACATCAACAGGACAGCTGGGGCCCAATGACCGGCCCAGTGAACTATTTATCTTAGGAAACTGCCAATCGAGGACTGAAGGGTTTTTCATATTGCCATCTGTACTATCAGTGACCTCACAATAAGAAATTACAGTGCTGGCCTTGTCTCCTGACCCACCTTGTTTTATACCCCAAGGACAAACAATTGCCCAAGCCACATTACTCCCTGAACAGGATGCCGATGACACTTCACTAGTGATGTGACAAATTGCAATCGACCAAAAATCACCTGCACTCTGGAACTTAACAATGAAAAGATTATTTTCACAAGGCTTGTGGACACAGGAGCAGATGTAACAGTCATCTCATGTTTCAAGTGGCCTCCTAACTGGGCGCTCACAGCTACTGCAGGAACATTGTCTGGGATCAGAGGTGACAGTGACAGTCTCCCAAGTGCAGAACTCATTAAAAGCAAAGGATCTGAAGACTGAATGGTCACAACGAGACCATTCGTGATAAAGGACCTCAGTGGATCCCAGCTAAGAACATCAAGCCCTACCTGCAGCCACTGAGTGTGGATTCTCCAAAGGAACCCCCAAGTCCATACCAAGACAAAACCCACCAGACAGTGACTCTAGCACCTGGACTAGACAATTCTTTTGAAGATGACACATAAGAAGCTTCTACTCACATTCCTCAGCCTGTTTGCAACCATGCTCCTCGAGAGCAGATGTGTAGCCTTCAAAACCACAAAGCACAACGTATGGATAACTCTAGCAAAAGCCATGAAACAAGACACCCTGTGCCTGTCTGTCGCTAGCCCTGACAACCCCTTCTCCACCGGCCTAGTGGGGTTGCCTACAGATGTCTGGCCAATAACTGAGGATGCCATCTGCAGTATGTGAGGTGACAATCCTGATGGCAAATGGAAGTGCAACCCTGTCAATGCCTGGGACTACTGGACCCAGAAGCTCCTGCATGCACCACTCGAACTCAGGGGGTAGAAATTCTCAGCTCTGTAAAAATGGACTTTTGTGTAAGGTTTTATTACCATCTGAGATGGGAAGAGTGTGAAAGACACAAAATTACAAGAAAAAAAGAAACAATCAGGAAAGACATCTTCCCATACCATCCCACTTACAAAAACCAGACCTGATGGTGTAATTACACCTCCTCCATAATTTCTTGGTCCAGCAGCTACCCACTCCAGTTGCTGCAGGGTGTGTTTCTTATTTGCAGGGATAGAACATGGTCTGGTGTCCCTTCACACATCAAAGGTGGGCCTTGTAGCTTGGGGAGGCTTAATCTTGCTGGCACGCAACACAAAAATTATTAATGGCCAGAGAAACAGAGCAAAAAGATCTACATAGTACTTTGAATCTGATTGCAAAAATAATGTCATCTATTGGAGTAAAAACAAGAGAATAGCAGCCTCCATTTTACTACCTTGGGTGGCTGCAGCTAAAGCTTTAGGACAATTAGACCATCTTGGGTGCCTGTTAAGTAAGCAAACCAATGCTACCTCCCTCACATTGAGTGGCCTGCTCTCAGACATAGAGACCATCAGACATGCCACCTTGCAGAACAGTGATAGAGTTTTTACTCTGGGCACATGGGCATGGCTGTGTAGACTCTGAGGGCATGTGTTGCATGAACCTCTCCAACCACTGCAAGTCAATCCACAAGAGCATTCAGGTACTGAAGGAAGGGTTCAAGAAGTTTCAAAAGGAAAACAAAGACTGGTTCAATAAACTCTTCCAATCCTGAGGACTAAAGGGTTGGATGATGTCTAACTAAAACAGGACTATTAATTCTCTTAGTGGTTGTTGTTGCATTGTAAATTGTACCATGTTTGTCTGGACGCTTTTAGAAAGTCTTACAAAATCCTTTCAGTTCCATCTTTGTTGTAAAACAGAAAGAGGGAAGATACCCAACACAGGCTCCTCATGGACTCCTTGAAGGAGAGAACTGGAGGCCAGGATGGCACAAAAACCTCTCAGAGACTCAGTGTGGGAAAGAAAATTCTTAAAAGTTTCTAAAAGTATTCTTAAATACATAAAGTACCTTAAAAACCTTGAGTATCTCAAAGCATTAATGAGCCCCACTGAGTGCCAGTACAAAGCTCTCCAGGGACTCATTAAAGCATATAATTGGGGCCATGATTGCACAAACCTCTCACAGAGTCTGTATCAAAAGGGAAACACCAAGTACCTTAAAATAACTGAAGTACCTTGAAGCATTAATGAGCCCCACTGAGTGCTGTTACTGACAAAGCCTCTCCAGGGACTTATTACAGCAGATAATTGGAGGCCATGATTGCACAAACCTCTCAGAGACTCCAAGGCAAAAGCCAAACCCAAAGTCCTTTGAAAAACCTGCAGTCCCTGCAGGGAGCATGAAGGAGCCCCCAGGGCCATTCCTGGCCAAGGCTCCCCAGGGACTCCTTCCAGCAGATCCTTGAGGCCACTGGGATGTGGGCTAGGGGGGGATGCTGAGGGCAGGACAAGGGGCTGACAGTGCCCAGCCTGGCTGGGGCTGTGCCAGGAGGCCCCAGGGCCTCAGGACAAGGTGTCTCCTCCCAGCCCTTGGTGGCACAGACCCTGCTGTGCCCCAGGGCACCAAGACTTGGCTTCTCTTTGTCCCCACCTGTCATCACTGCCTGCAGTTCTCTGCTCTGCCTGGGGCCTGGGGACACTTTCTCAGTCGTGTCCCTCAGTGGGACCCATTAAAAGTCCAAGAAACTTTGGAGTTGGATTCTGACTTGGAGTTCTGGAGAGGTTTCTTCAGCTCCCTCTCAGGGACTGATGTTCAGGGCCTGAGCACAAAGCCCCAGAGGCTCATTAAAGTCCTTGTGCTGTGTCTGTGCTGCTGAGCTGGGCTGGGCTCCTGGCACAGAGGCAGCTCCTGGTAACCAAGAAGAGCTTCAAAAGCACATTTCTCTTGATGAGCAGCTCTTCTGCCAGCCCAGCAGGGCTGGGGCACTGCCTGCAGCCAGCCCAGGCACAGCACAGAGGCACAGAGAGCTTCAATCAGTCAGGGCTGGGAAGGTGCTGAGAAGTGCCTGGGGCAGAATCACTGCCAGCCCTTGGCACAGGAACCTCTGGCTGCAGGACAATGCAGCTGCAGCTCCTGGAGCCATCTCCTAAAGCTGGAACATCCCAATGCCTACAGAGCCTGTGAGTACATTCTCTGATTGTCTCTTGTGCAGAGCAGCCAGGGGTGCCCAGGGCTGTCCTGCAGAGCAGGGTCCTGCAGCCCAGGGCGCTGTGCTGGGGCAGGGACTCTGCTGCCTGCCAGGGACAGCTCTCAGCCAGCCCTGGCAGCTGCTCCCAGCACTGGGGAGAAGCTCTGGGGGGAAGGAGCCACCCTGAGCAGGGCAGGGGCTGCTGCTGAGAGGGGCTGGGTGGGGCAGGGCTGCTCCCAGCTCCAGACCAGCCTGGGCACAGCTCCAGAGGACACTTCCCAAAGAAGGTAAGCCTGGGATTGCTGTAAAGATCAGGAGCTTTCCTGAGAGTGTTTTCCATTTCCTGCTTGGAGAGGGATGGGAAAGTTGGGGTGATGACAAAAAGATTTTTGCTTTTTATACATTTTTATATATTCATAGCTCTGTAAATTACTATTATATAGGTTTAAAACTATAATCCTTATTTAACTCTATTAAACTCCTAATTAACTCTATTAAACTCTTAAGTAAGTCTATTTAACCACTATTATATACTTATATAACTATAATCCTTAATTAACTCTAGTATGTTTCCTAACCTTTCCCTCTTAGATTTTAGAAATATAAGCTGACTGTCTAAATACAGTCCTGAAATACTGTATAGTCTTATTATCAGGAAGAGGACCTACAAGAACATTTTATTTTTTCACCAGAATGTGAGCAGTCATAACAAAAAATTTTGGGAAAAAAGCCTTTGGACCTATTCCAACTGGGTTGAGCCAGGGGTGTGTAACTGGGGCAACTGAATCTCCTATTGGATGTTCCTGTTAAATATCCTAATTATTCAACCTTAATAAATTGTTGAAATCAGGGGCTGGGTGTGCCCCCTCCTCCTGCTGGGACACCTGGAATCTTCCAATTAATGTCTGGTTTTTACTTTACTGTTGTAACACTGTGGCAAGGGCCTTTTTTTTTTTGGATTATAGACAACAGGGGGATGAGAGAAGCAGAACAGGAATTGTAATCCCAGAATCACAGAACATTCTGAGTTGAAAGGGACACACAGGATCATCAAAGGAATGTTTGAACATTTACAGAGGACTCCAGAACTGTAACTTTGGGTGTTCAGTCTCTCTGCTGGGAGCCTCCCAAAGGGCCCTCAGCCACCCTCAGCCCTGGACAGCAGCAGCATCACCTCTGCAGGGCCCAGCAGGGCTCTCCTGAGCTGCCCTTGCCCAGCTGCACACAGAGCCTGCCCCAGCCAGGGCCCTGCACACAGGCAGGTTTCTGTAGGGCCAGGGCCAGGGCACACAGGCTGGGATGGGCTCTGTGAGCGCTGGCAGGGACAAGGCTCCTCTCAGGAGGGAATGTCCAGGCCCAGGGAGATGCTCAGGGAAGGAGAGGGGGCTGAAGAGAGCAGTGCTGGGGGCAGGAGGGCACTGTTGGTGTGTGGGAGGTGCCGGGCACAGCTGGGCATGGGAACACTGTCCTGAGTGCCCGGCTGTCTCTGCCCTGCCCTCCCAGGCACAGCACCACAACATCTTCTCTTGGTTCTGCCCTGCCCTGATATTGTCACTGTTATCTGCTGCTCCCCGGGAGGCTCTGGCATTTGCAGCAGCTGAGTCAGGCACTGCCCTTGGCATTCCTGCCAGGCAGGGGTGTGTCCATGGGAATGGCGTGTCCAAGCTTCCCTGGCAGGTGTGGGGCTGTGGGCAAAGCAGTCCATGGGAAAGGGGAACGAGCTGAGCCCCCTTCCTGAGACCCCATCATGGGCACAGCCAGGGATCTCCTTGCTGTGCCCTTCCAGGCTCTGAGCTGCCCTCCTGGTGCAAATCTGTGCCAGAGCCTCTCGGAGTTCCCCGAATATCCCACGGGGAAGGGCAGAGCTGCCACAGCTGAGGAAATGCTGTTGGGTTTGCCAAGGGAGCCGTGAGTGTCCTTGGCACAAGGGGGTGCAGAGACCTTGCCCAGAGACCTTTAGAGGGGGTGAGACATTCAGGGATCTGTCTGCTCTGGGCAGGGTCTGGTTTATCCCAGGGTGACCCAGGAGTGTGACTGTGCTCTGATTGCAGCCAAAGGTGCAAACCCAGGGCAGTTGGGAACAAGCCCATCCGGCCCCTCACCTTCCCTCAGCCACAGGGAATCCTTTTCCTCTCACATCTCTCAGTGGCAGACTCTGAGTGCAGCAGGAATGCTGGGGATTTCTGACCTCAGAGAGCCAGGAATGATGTGTGGGTAGGAAAACAATTGCTAAAAAACCTCCTGCCATTCATGTTTTATAGGACTGTGAATGCAGATGCTACCAAGCCTGTCTGCATTAGAAGTGATTTCCCTGACAAATGTTGAACATTCAGCCTTGTTCCTCTGCCACATGGCCACAAACCCAGGGCAGTGGGGCAGGGATGGCTCCTCAAGAGTCCCCACACACAGGCCTGGCTGCTCCTGGGACACTCAGACAGCACAACTGGAGCCCAGGCAGGGACCTGGGTGAAGGTTATCCCAGAGCAGGAACAAGGCTGGGTGAGTCCCAGCAGGACAGTCTGAAGGGAATGGCCCAGGTTTGGTTCAAAGCAGCCTCTCCTGACTTATCACTGTCTTTTTCTCCATGAACAGATCCCCATGTGCAGCCATAGCAAATGTCCAACAGCAGCTCCATCAGGCACTTCCTCCTGCTGGCATTGGCAGACACGCGGCAGCTGCAGCTCCTGCACTTCTGCCTCTTGCTGGGCATCTCCCTGGCTGCCCTCCTGGGCAACGGCCTCATCATCAGCGCCATAGCCTGCGGCCACCACCTGCACACGCCCATGTTCTTCTTCCTGCTCAACCTGGCCCTCACTGACCTGGGCTCCATCTGCACCACTGTCCCCAAAGCCATGCACAATTCCCTCTGGGACATCAGGAACATCTCCTACACAGGATGTGCAGTCCAGCTTTTTTTTTTTTTTTTTCATTGCAGCAGAGCTTTCCCTCCTGACTGTCATGTGCTACGACCGCTACGTGTCCATCTGCAAACCGCTGCACTACGGGACCCTCCTGGGCAGCAGAACTTGTGCCCACATGGCAGCAGCTGCCTGGGCCAGTGCCTTTCTCAATGCTCTGATGCACACAGCCAATACATTTTCCCTGCCCCTGTGCCATGGCAATGCCCTGGGCCAGTTCTTCTGTGAAATCCCCCAGCTCCTCAAGCTCTCCTGCTCTAAATCCCTCCTCAGGGAACTTTGGCTCATTGCTGTCAGTGCCTTTTTAGCACTTGGTTGTTTTGTGTTCATAGTTTTCTCCTATGTGCAGATTTTCAGGGCTGTGCTGAGGATAACCTCTGAGCAGGGACAGCACAAAGCCTTTTCCACCTGCCTCCCTCACCTGGCTGTGGTCTTTCTGTTCCTCAGCACTGGCACATTTGCCTACTTGAAGCCCCCCTCCCTGTCCTCCCCATCACTAGATCTGGCCCTGTCAGTTCTGTACTCGGTGGTGCCTCCAGCCCTGAACCCCCTCATCTACAGCCTGAGGAACCAGGAGCTCAAGGCTTCAGTGAGGAGACAGATGACTGGATGGTTTCAGGGACATTAAACTGTGGGCCAATTTCTGCCAATCACTTGTAATAAAAGTAATTTTTGATACTTCTTGTTGGTTTTGTTGTGGTGGTTCTTTTACTTTGTTTTAGCTTTTTCATATTGTTCACAAAAAAATGTCATTGTTTTAGCCATTTCTCATTTTGTTTCTCTCCATCTTCCCTGTGACCACTGCCTCTGTCAATGAGGGGCTGCACTCTCGATGGCTTTAAAGGAACAAAAGGATCTCCCAGCAGAGTTTTCTGCAGAGATCCCCCTTTTGTTGCCTTCTCTGGAGCTGCAGCAGCAATGTCTGTGTGCAGAGCTGGGGGCAGATCAGGGCTGGCCCAGCAGCTGTGCCCAGCAGCAGCAGCAGCAGCACACTTGGTGTTGCCAGTGCTGCTCCTGTGGCCCTGCCCCACTGCCCTGCTGGCCCTGGTGTTGCTGTAGGGACTGAGTGCCCTCGGGGCCGGGCACAGCCCTGGGGTGGCAGTGCCGGGGCTGCAGCAGGGACAGGCCATGGGCACTGTTGGGGCAGCGCTGACGCCTCAGGCCAGGGCCTGGGGGCTCCAGGCTCCTTGCCCAGGCTCTCTCAAGAACACGGCCAGGCCAATGCTCAGCACAGAAAACCCCCGTGAGCAGCCCCAGGCTGGCCGTGGGCAGGCTGGGGGCAAACAGCATGGCTGGGGCTCTGCAAGGGCCCTGGGGCAGATGGGAAGGAGCAGCAGAGCAGGGGCTGATCCATCCCCAGTGCGCTGCACAGCCCGGGGCAGCGTCCCAGAGCGTCCTCATGGAGCTGCCAACAACATCCCCGCTCTGCAGTCCTGGCGTCTTCCCCAGCTCACACAGGTGCCCCATCCTTGCAGGCACAGACACGGCAGCACTGGCTCAGCAGCCCCTGTTTGAATTGCACAGAGCAGGCGGGAGCACCCCCATGCTGTTGCTGTGGGGACATGAACCTGAGGGAGCACAAATGCCATCAGCCCCTGGGGCCAGCAAGGGCTGGGGGACACCAGGGAAACCACCCAGGTTTGTCCTGGCCTTTGCACTCAGCCAGAAAGTTTGTTCCCATCAGCTGGGAGTTTTCTGTCCCACTGCAGACGCTGTTGCTCACTGCCACGGCTGCCTGGCAGCCACCCCCAAACTGCCCTGACCATTTCCTTTGCTTCACCTCTGTTTTGTTTAACTCCCCCTGCTACAAATTTCTTCCTCTTGCACACCCCTGGGGAGCCCAGAACTGGACACAGTGCTCGAGATGCTGCTCAACCAGTGCTCAGCACATGGGAAGAATCGCTGCCCTGGTTCTGTGTGGGGGTGTTCACAGGGGTCCCTGGACAAGGGAAGAGATGAGAATCTTGACTCCATGTTTCAGAAGGCTGATTTATTATTTTATGCTATATATTATATTCAAAGAAAATGATATATTAAAACCATACTAAAGGAACAGAAGAAAGGATTTCATCAGAAGGCTAGAAAGTAAAGGAATGGAATGATAATAAAATCTCGTGGCTGACCAGTCACAACACAGCTGTACCTGCAATGGATCATCAAGTAGGAACAATTTCACCTGCTGGGTAAACAATTCTCCAAATCACATTCCAAAGCCGCAAAACATGGAGAAGCTCTAGCTTCCCCGCTTCTCAGGAGAAAAGATCCTAGCGTGATGGTCCTGCTGAACCCACTATTCCTGATCCATAGGAGTGCCAGGGTTTGGATGACGGAAATGGTGGGGAGGGGATGGGGACAAAATCTGATTGACTGTAAGCCATTAAGTGTCTTCATCTTCTTATCTATTCAGACTACATTAGAAGTTGCTGGGGGTCAATATCAATTGGACATTGCTGATATCAATCTCTAAACAGGAAAAGAAAACAGGACAAAACATTTCTCTCTGCATTGTTTTCAATACAGTATATTCATTTTGAATACGCTTCTGAAATTTGTCTAATTAGCCACATAAGAATATAAAACTAAGATTACTCCTTGGGGCTTTTCTTGTTCAGGTGGTTAGAAACAAATATTTATGAGCCTTTTTCATTAAATTCCTGAACTGAAGAGTTCAAGAAAGAAGAGGCCTCTGGAGTAGTAAAAGTCATCAGCAGCCTCCAAGTGGCTGAGGATCCATCCCAATCAGAGCAGCAATGAACAGAAATGGGCACAGCTTTGTGGCTGCCCAAGCTTTGACATGGGCCCTGGGCCTGGAGCAGCAGCAGCTCTTGAGGGCCCCAAGGCCGGGGCTCCTGTGATGCCCTGGGCAGATGGGATGGCAGCAGGGGCTGCAGAGCTCTCAGCACCTCAGGCAGAGGGGAGCAGGGCAGCCAGGGAGCCTCCTTTGGCCTTGGCCAAGCACCTTCCCCCATGGCTGGGGCTGAGTCCTGTGGCAGCTGCAGCTGCTGCTGTGCCCTTGGCAGGGGCTGAGGCCATGGGGCCAGTGCCCAGAGCAGCCTGGCCTGAGCAGAGCTGTGGGGCCAGAGCCAGCTGGGCTGGGCTGGGGAGAGGCCCTTGGTGCTGCCCAGAGCTCAGGGCAGCTGGCAGAGCTTGCAGGGAGCTGGGCTGGGCTCCGAGAGCCTGGCCCAGAAACCATCAGTGTCCATCTCAGCCTGGCTGAGCGTGCAGGGGCAGGACTCAGGCCAGGCCTTGTGGGGCAGGGCCAGCGCCTGTGCAAGGCATTGCAAACAGTGGGCAAGTGGCCCAGAAAGGAGGCTGCTCTGTGCCTTTGGAGGCATGGACAGAGCAGGGAGGGGGCCCAGGACATTTGTCAGCGCCAGCCTCTGTGCCCAGCCCTTGGCAGCCCTGGCTGCTGAGCCCAGCTTTGGCCTGGGCTGAGTTTGGCTGGGGCTCAGCTCCATCCTCCTGCGGGGCTCAGGGCCTGTTCCTGGCCATGGCCAGCCCTGGCCGGCCTCTCTGCTGGCCCAGAGGCCGGCAGAGCCCTGGGCAGGGCTGTCTGTGCAGCCCCACAGGTGCCAGGGGCTCTGCAGGAGCTGGCAGAGGCTGCCCAGCAGGGAGGCCATGGGGTACAGAGCCCCAAGGCTGCTGTGGGCACCACGGCACAGGGGCCGTCCCAAACCGCAATGCTCCTGGACTGGGCTGGGCCAGCACAGGGCCACAAAGGGGCCACGCAGCCACTGCCGGGGCTGACAGCAAGGCCAGGCACACACAAGCAATTGCTGAGCATG
Organism: Emberiza elegans; assembly: GCA_024865655.1. Classification (NCBI taxonomy): domain Eukaryota; kingdom Metazoa; phylum Chordata; class Aves; order Passeriformes; family Fringillidae; genus Emberiza; species Emberiza elegans. The sequence continues at coordinate 70,309 of JALJVW010000130.1, read as the reverse complement.
GCCTGCGCTGGCCAGGCCTGACTGTGCCAAAGGCAGAGCTCAGCTGCCCTTGGGGCTGCAGCAACAGTCCAGAGCCCAAAGAGCCTCCATGGCTGTGCTGGAGACCAAGGCTGCAGGAGGGAAATGCAGGGCTGCTGTGGGATGGGGAGGGCATTGAATTCCAGCACACACCTCAGCTCTCTGATGATCCCAGCACCATGCTGGGCCCTGTTTCAGACTGGAGCAGAGCAGATGTTGATGGGATAGGAGCCCTGCGGGGCTGTCAGGGACCTGCAGCTTGCAAGGTGCTCTGCTCTCCCTCAGGTGCTCTTGGAGAGATCCAATCCCAGCTGGGCACCTCAGGGCACAAGTGGCACTGCCTGTCCATGGGCACACAACTGATGTCTGTCTGGAAAAGGGCACAGGTTTTAACACCAGTTGGTTTCATAATATACACACAAATCTTTATTATCTGGGTCACTTGAGTACTTTTAAGAAATGGCAAAGTTTTCCCGCCAGGAACAGGAATTTCCTGGAAGTGTACTGATGGCAGGAGAAGAAATACTCATCTTCCCATCTACTTGTTTCACCAATATTCAGTCTAATATTTAATTAGACTGTTTTCCATCAGGTGTTTCCAGCTTGTCTGGTTAAATGGCCATGTATACGGACATCTCTTTACTAGACTAGCTGGATGTTTACTCTTCCCATTTCTCCCAGATTTCCTCCTCCCAATGCGATGCTCTCTGGTCATTCAAGTGCCTCTCCACTGGCTGGCTTCATGCTCTGATTTTCAGGGAGTTTCCCAGTCATTCTGATGTTCAAATAAATATCACATTAGTCAACATCTTAATTGTGTTTATATCTATCACAGAATTACCTTTTCTTATTTCTTTGTCTGAAGCTGTTCCTGTACAGAAGTCCCTGGGGAATAGTGGACATGTCAGATGCTGCTGGGTCATCCCAGAGAGCTGAGGCATGTCTTGCTGTGATGTTAATAACCAGCTGTAATGGTTATTAAACTGTTCAAATGTTCAACTTGTGTTTGTTGGCAAGAAACCTTTCTGTGCCTCTGAGTGTCACCAGGCCCTGAGCCCAAAGGATACAAACCTGATGAGTTGTGGTTCCCATTGCAGGGGCTGCACTTGGACCTTGGCTCTGCACAGGAGAGCTCTTCATCCTCTTTGTCTCTTTTCCTCCCTCCGGGCATGGAGGGAGCTCCTGACCTCAGTGTGTGGCTCGTGTGTGCAAAGAGCAAATCTGGGCAGAACCGGGGCAGGGAGGGTTTGGGGGATCTTGGGATCTGTGCTGGGCACAGAAGGTGTTTTCCATTGCTCTGAGACTGTCTGCTGAGCAAAGTGGATTTAATATCCAGGAGAGGAATGACTTCTGCATTTCATGGAGCTGTGCCTTTCCTTGGCTTTGTTGGCTGACAAGAAATGAACATCCCTCTGCGTCTCGGGCAGCTCCTTCTCCAAGGAAACCAGGAATGATTTAGAGAGGCATACAGACAGCTACCAACTCCTGGATTCCAGTGGTGTTCAGATGGAAATTTCAAGAGGACGTAGGGCCAAGATGTGTGCTTGCCTTGTGGTCAGCCTTCAATACCCCTTGGACTTCCTGGGCCCTTCCCCCAGGTGGGACTTGGGCTCATTTGGTCCCTCAGGAGCTGGGCTGGGGGCTGCAGAGGTGGCTGTGGAGCATTGCCTGTGCTGTGCCAGGGACTGGCACCAACTGCTCGGCTGGGATAGAGGCTCTGGGGGGATTGGCATTTCAGGGCAGGGCAGGGCTGGGGTTCCAGGGCAGGGCAAGGCTGGACCTGCCCCTTCCTCCCCCACACATGAAACGTTTTGAGCCAAGAAGATCCTCAACTCTGTCACAACAGGGAATGTTGGAGGTGGAACTCCCAATTATGGCCATTGGTGCCTGGAGGAGAAGGACAGTTCTTTTCCATAGGAAGGAAAGCATGGAGCCACTGTGTTTCAGTAGCAGATGAGAAGAGACCCTCCACATGCCAAGGTCAGCTGGACCAGTCAGGTAGCCCCCGGGATGCCAAACAAGCCAGAGCTGTTCTGTGTTCTCCTGGTTCCATGGGGCTCTGCAGTGTCACAATGGTCTCTGTGGTTCCACAGGCCCCACAATGTCACAATGATCCCCTTGGTTCAGTGGATCCCCCGAGTGTCACTATGGTGCCCTTGATTCCATGAGGCCCTGTGGTATCACAATGGATCCTTGGTTCCAAATTGCCATAAAACATCAGAATGCTCTGCTTGGTTCCATGGGACCTCATTGTGTCACAATGGTCTCAGTGATTCCATGTGGCCCTGCAGTGTCAGAACAACCTCTTGGTTTCCTGAGGCCCTGAAGGCTCACAAGGGTCTTCATGATTCCATGAGTCCCTTCCATGTCACAATGATCTCCTTGGTTCCATGGAGCCCCACAGTGTCACACTGCCTCTTGGTTCCCTGAAGCTGTGAAGTATCTTAATGGTCTCTCCATGATTCAATGGGACCTTGCAATGTCACAATGGACCTTTGGCTCCATGAGGCCTTGCAGTGTCACAATGGCCCTTTGGTCCCATGACACCCCAAAGTGTCACAATGGTCTCCACAGTTCTATGAGGCCCCTAGGTGTCACAATGGACTCTTGGTTTGATGGGGCCTGTCTGTGGCACGATGATCCCTTCATTCCATGGAGCCACACAACATCAGTATGGTCCCCTTGGTTCCATGAGGCCCAGCAATGTCACAGTGGTCTCCATGATTTCAGAATGCCCCAGAATGCCTTTGTCCACAGTATCCCAAGTGTCACGCTGGTCCCTTGGTCTCACAAGGCCCCACAGTGTCACAATGGTCCCTTGGTCTCACAGGGCCCCACAGTGTCACAATGGTCCCTTGGTCTCACAGGGCCCCACAGTGTCACAATGGTCCCTTGGTTCCATGGGCCCTGTGCTGCTGCATTCCCCCCCCCTTTCTCAGGCCACCCCTGCCAGCTGAGAAATGCTCCTTGGGCCTCGGCCTTGGCCAACAGCCCCTGGGCTCAGCTCCTCTGCAGCTCATCACAAACACTGTCTGCTCCAGGCACTGCTGCTGCCCAACCAGCTCCTGCTTTCTGTAGGAGCAGCCCTGGGAACTGGTTTTGTTCCCTCAGTGGCACAACATCCCTGTTCTCACACTGCCAAAGAAAGCTGTTGATGCCAAGTGCGGCCAGGATGAACCATTGCTGGGACTGAAGCCCCTCTCTTGGGGCCCTACAAACAGCGCTCCAAAAGGAGCCCTTGGAGCTCTCCTGGGCCAGCGACTCCCTCTGAGTGGGGCCTCTCCCAGCCGGGAACTCTCCCGTTTGCTGCACTCGGGGATCCTGAACAACCACAGAGCCTGGGCCGATCCCCCCACTCCTCCAGGCTCAACCCTTCACCCACTGGGGAGATGCCAAAGGATCCACAGGGAGCATTTCCTGCCCTCAGGGGAATTTCTCACAGGTGCCTTGCACTGACTCTTGTGTCTGTGTGCACACAGGAGTGCCTGTGCTGGGGAAATGTGGCAGAAATGCTGCTCTCTGAGGGGCTTAAGTGCCTTGGATAGCTGAGGCAGTGAGGCCTGTAAGTGAGGTTAAGTCACAAGGTCTAAGGGAAGTTAAATGCTGCTAAGAGTTGTTCTTTTGCTAAGTTGTTATATTAAATATAAGTTATAAGCTAAGTTGAATACTGATAAGTGTTATTCCTTTCTTAAATCATTAAACCATAGGTTTTAAGTTAGGTTAAATAGTGTTAAGTGCTGTTATTTTTCTAAACTGTGAAGTTGAAAGTATCAGTAAAGGCTAAGGTGGAAGTTAGTCCTGTTAAATACAAGCTCTGTTAATTGTTTAGGCCGTATTTCTTTTATCCTTGCCCTCACTGTGCTTGTGTCACACACACACACACACACACACAGGGACAGTTCTCAGTTCATTTCTGGTTTGATTGCCTGGATTTGGTTTGGTTTTGTTGTTGCTTTGTTTCCCTGGTGTGCCTGAAGTGTCCAGTCAGGAGCAGAGTGACTCTTGCCAAGGAACTTTGTGCTGCTGTCCCTTAATATTCAATCTGGTTTTTGCTGATCCCTTGCTGGGGATTTTTTCAGCGCTCTCAAGGCCTCGTTGGTACCAGGGTGAAGGAGCCTGGCCCAGGCTCTGGCCCTTGGGGACACAGGGATGCTGCTGGGGGGTCCCTGTCCCCCTGTGCCACCCCCAGGGCCCCGGCCCCCCATCCCTGTGTCAGGCTCTGGGGTCGATCTCGTGGAACATCCTCTGGGGGAGGCTACGGCGCTGAGCGGGGGGGGACCCGGAGGGGACAGGGGTCCCCGCTGTGCACGAGCAGGGTTGGACTGCTCTGGGGGGAACTGTGAGGGGGGCTGGGGCAGAGTGACCTCCCCAGTGACCTCACACACCCCCTGTGATGTCATACAACCCCTGTGATGTCACACCCCTGTGATGTCACAGAGCCAACTCTGGGATGTCACCCTGTGATGTCATACAGCTGCTCTGTGATGTCACAGACAATGCTGAGATGTCACAATGTCACCATGTGATGTTGCTGTTCTGTGATGTCACAGCTGGCTCTATGATGTTACACAGCCACCCAGTGATGTCACAACTCTCTGATGTCACAGATCCACCCTCTATGATGGCAGGATCTGCTCTATGGCCACACACCCTACTCCATGATGTCACAGTCAACTCTCTGATGTCACAACCTCCTCAGTGATGTCACAAAACCATCTCTGTGATGTCATACTACCACTCTGTAGTGTCACAACACACACTTTAACCTCACATCCTTCTCTCTGATGTCATACATCCATGCCATGGTGTCACAGCCTGCTCTGTGATGCCACAGTCTCCCCCCTGTGATGTCATAGCTGCTCAATGACCTCTCACAACAAACTCTGTGATGTCATAGCCCAACCTGTGACCTCACACAGCCCACTCTGGGCTGTCACACAGCCCCTTGCTGACATCACAGCTGTTCTGTGCCTCCATGACACAGCCACAGAGATGCTGCTGTGACACAGCCCCCTCTGGGACATGCCACAGCCCCTGCCAGTGCTGAGCCCCTGTGAGCTCTGTCTGTGCCCTGCTGGTGTCCCTGAGGGGCCCTGGCAGTGCCCCAGCCCTGCTGGGCTGTGCACAGGAGCTGCTCCTGGCCAGAGCTGTCTCTCTGCAGCGCTGCCCTTGCCAGGAGCTGCCTCTGGGCCAGGAGCCCGGCCCAGCTCAGCAGCACAGACACAGCACAAGGACTTTAATGACCCTCTGGGGCTTTGGTGCTCTTTGTGTCTGCCATGGCCAAAGTGCTGCCCAAGTTGGCTCTGTCAGGGCTGTCTTGCAGCTGCTGCCCATCCCTGTGCCCTGTGCAGCCCAGGCTGTCATATGGTCTCCCTTCCCTGCGCCTCTGTCCCTGCAGGCTGTTGGCATCCCCCAGCTGCCCCACCTGGCTGGGCCCTTCCTTTGCTGACAGCTCTGCCTCCTGCCTGCCTCTGCCTGCCCACACAAAGCCTTGGGCTGCTCCAGGCTCCTTCTGGGGGACATGCTGCACCACAGCCCTGCCCTGGCAGGGAAATTCCTTTCTCCTTTCTCCTGGACTGGTGTCCAGTCTGGACCTCCCCAGCTGCTCTTGGGGCCATTATGTCTTCTTCAGACTCATTCTCACTATGAAGAAAAGCTCCAGGCTCTCTGAAACCACTCTTCCATCCCTCCCAGGCTATTCCTGTTCTGTCCTCAGTCTCTACACCACTGACCCCAGAGCCCTCAGCCTCTCCCTGTTGGTTTTGTGATGAGGCCTCCAAACCTCATCTTGGGAGATTTTTGGGTCTTCTCCAAGGTCTTTGAAAATGGAAAAATAGTGGTCAAATTTATTTTCTCCCAGATATTGCCGTGAATGAACAAGGGTCAATATTTTTAAACTGAATGAGTGTAGATTTACATTTGTTAGAAGGAACAATAATTTACAATTATGAGAATGGCACAAAATGGCAACAGTTATTCCATAGAATTGGACTCCCCATCCCAGGAATGCTCCAAGATCAGGAGCTTTGTGCAACCTGACCCAGTGAAACCCGCTCCCTTTCTGCCTGGCTGCTCTCCAGCCACTCTGTCCCCAGCCTGTAGTGCTGCAGGGGTTGTTGTGGCCACAGTGCAGGACCCAGCACTTGGACTTGTTAAACCTCACCTTGTTGGATTTGGGCCCTGGATCCAGCCTGTCCAGGGCCATGTGCAGAGCCCTCCTACCCTCTAGCAGATCAACACTCCCACACAACTTGCTGTCATCTGCAAATTTGCTGATGCTGGGCTAAATCCCCTCATCCAGACCATCAATGCAGATATTGAAATCCACACCGGCTGGCTCTGATCCTTCGGCCATCCTGTGGGTGCCCTGTGATGGCACTCACGGTGATCTGTTCCATAACCTTGGTGGGCACCCAGGTCAGGCTGACAGGCCTGGAGTTCCCCAGCTCCTCCTTCCAGCCCTTCTTGGGGATGGGCTCACACTGGCACCTCCAGTGCTCTGGGCCCTCCCTGCTGAGCCAGGACTGATGGTAAATGATGGAGAGCAGCTTGGGGAGCTCATCCACCAGCTCCTTCATCCCCCTAGGATGGATCCCATCTGATCCCATACACCTGTGAGCATCTGAGTGGCTCAGCAGGTCACCAGCTGCTTCCTGCTGGATTACAGGGGCTGTTCTGCTCCTTGTGCCCATCTACCAGCTCAGGAGAACACTTGTCCTGAGGATAACCTGTCCTTATATTGAAAACTGAGACAAACAAGGTATTAAGTAGTTCAGCCTTTTCCCTGTCTTTAGTTTCTATATTGTCCACTTCATCCAGTAAAGAGTAGAGGTTCTCCTCCTCCCTCCTTTTGATATAATTTTTATACAAACATTTTTTTTTTTTTTTACAGGATGGGCCAGGTTAAGTTTTGATTGAGCTTTCACCACTCTAATTTTCTTTCTGAAAACCTTAGGACATCGTTAAACACTTCCTGAGTTGCTGGTCCTTTTTTCCCAATGAGTTCCCACAAAAGCTCCATGGGCAGCCAGGCCAGTCATTTTCCTCTCTTGCTCATCTTTTGCTACACTGGGACAGGCTGTTCCTTTCCCCTTTAAGATTACTTTCTTGAAATGTGTCCATCCTTCCTGGACCCCTTTGTTTTTAAGGGCTGTTTCCTTAAAAAATCAGGACCTGATTCAGTACTCCCCAAATCTGCACCCTGAACAGGCCAAAGTCTGCCCTTCCTAATTCCAGTGTAGAAGTTTTGTTGGTGCCTCTCCTTCTTACCCAGAATATTGAAAACTTGATTATTTCATGGTCACTGTGCCCCAGGCAGCCTCTGAGCCCCACATCTGCCACCAGCCCTTCTCTGTTTGTGAACCAGCAGCAGACAGAGCTTTCCTTGGCAGTGGGAGTGTCACCAAAAATTCAGGTAAAACAGAAAACTCCCTAACCCCAATGTAGCATTAAGAAGCAGCATTCTTTATTCAGCTGGATGCACGGGGATAGCTCCTCCCAAAGCCCCTGCATGCTGAGTACAGGAAAGTTTCTGTTTATATTCTGTATTTTGCTCACATATTCATTGATTGTCCTGGACTAAACACACATATGATAATCATTTCCCAAAATCATTAACATATTTCCCTCCCCTTTTGCCATGTTCTCTTCTGTCCTGGGGTCTCTCTGGTGGTCCCTGGTGGTCGTGGACCCCAATGTTCCAGTGGGCCTGGCTGAGCTGGCAGGACACTGAGGCTGGTGAACTTCCAGTTCCCTTCCACTCAATGGGCATTGTGTGGTTTCCATAGGCCTGGGGTTTTGGAGAACAAGCTCCAGGTGTCAGCTCAGCTGGTGGAGACAATTTATCATCTGGTAACATGAGGTCACAGAGTGGTCTATGACATCACAGAGTGGGTTATGTGAGGTCATTGAGAACTATGACATCATAGACTGCCTCTGTGACATCACAGGGCAGACTATGACATCACAGAGTTGGCTGTGACATCAGATAGCAGCTGAGCTACATTAGAGAATGAGCTGTGACATCACAGAGCCAGCTGTGACATCACAGGGCAGAGATCTGACATCACAGGGCAGACAATGACATCACAGAGTTGGTTGTGACATCAGAGACCAGCTGTGTAACATTAGAGAATGGGCTGTGACATCACAGAGGGGCTGTGACATCACAGATGGGCTGTGTGACATCCCAGCAGGGCTGTGTCAGGTCACTGGGTTGGTCACTCTGCCCCAGCTCCCCCTCACAGTTTCTCCCAACAAGTCCAATGCTGTTCATGCCCAGCAGGGTCCCTGTCCCCCGGGATCCCCCTGGCCCACCTGGAGCCACAGCCTCCACCAAAGGATGTTCCACAGGATCCACCCCAGAGCCTGACATGGGGACAAGGGGCCAGGGCTGTGTGACCAGGACATCAAGGACATGGATTATCCAGGTCACTGTGGCCTGGTTTGGGTTGCCCAGGGCAGGAAAGATGTCTGGCAGCTGGAGCAGGGTCTGGGAAGGGCCTCCAAGGTGGGGCTGGAGCCCTTGGGCTGTGAGCAGAGGCTGAGGGAGCTGGGCTTGTCCAGCCCAGAGCAGGGAAGGCTGAGGGGCTCCTCATCCCAGCCTGGCAGTGCCAGCAAGGAGGGGGATGGAGAACACAGAGCCAGGTTCTTCACCGGGGGCCTGGTGGGAGACAAAAGCCAATGGGTGGAAGGGGAAAGAGGGGAGATCAGCCAGGACAGGAGGAGATGAAATGAGTCAGGCTGGTTTCAGCATTTCCTCAACACCAAAAGCAGCCTGACCTCCCTTCTCCATCCACCACTGACAGCTTTGCAAATCAGGAATTGTTGGAGCTGTTTTGCCCCCACTCCAGGATGAGCATCCTGATACAAGAATTTAATTCTGTTTATATCTATCACAGAACCATGTTTGTCTGAAATTAATTTTAGTATGGAAATCACTTGTGGATGGTGGACTCATCAGACACTGCTGGGACATTGCACATGGCTCAGGGAAGAGCGTGATTGTTATTAAATTGTGTCCTGTTCAACTGTGGTCTGTTGGCCATGAAGAGAAACTTTCTGTGCCTCTGAGTCTCACCAGTTCCTGACCCCCAAAGGACACAAACCTGATGAGTTGTGGTTCCCACTCCAGTGGTGGCACTTGGACCTCCCTCCATGCCCAGAGCAGAGCTCCCTTGTCCCAGAAAGTCCCTGGCAAAGGAGGGATGAAGGAAACAGGACAGGCTGTGGGGATCAGGGGCAGGGCACAGCCAGGGATTTGGGGTGGTTGTGAGCCCAGGGCAGGACCTGGCCCTTGGCCTTGGTGAACCTCATCCCATTGTCCTGGGCCCATGGCTCCAGCCTGTCCAGATCCCTCTGCAGAGCTTCCTGCCCTCCAGCACAGCCACACTCCCACCCAGCTTGGGCTCACCTGGGAACTGACTGAGGGTGCCCTCGATGGCCTCGTCCAGATCAGCAATAAAGAGATTGAACTGACCTGGCCCCAATCCTGAGCCCTGGGGACACCCCTGGATGTGACTCCATTCCTCAGCTGCTCTGAGTGCCAGGGGTTGGATGAGAGAAATGGTGGGGTGGGGGTCTAGACAAAGTGTGATTGATTGTCAGCCATGAAGGGCCTTGATTTTCATATCTGTTCAAACTGCATTAGGAGGAGTGCTGGGGGTCAATATCAATTGGGACATTGCTGATATCAATTCTATAAACAGGAAAAGAAAACAGGACAAAACAATTCTCTCTGCATTTTTTTCAATATAGTATATTCACTTTTTATACACTTTTGAAATGTGACTAATTTACCACAGAAGAATTGAAAACTTCAATTATTCCTAGGGGTTTTTCTTGTTTGGGTGTTTTTGAACAAATGTTTATGAGCCTTTCTCACTGAATTCCTGAACTGAAGAGCTCAAGAAAGAAGAGGCCTCTGGAGGAGTAAAATTCATCAGCAACCTCCAAGTGGCTGAGGATCCATCCCCATCAGAGCAGCAATGAACAGAAATGGGCACAGCTTTGTGGCTGCCCCAGCTCTGGGATGGGCCCTGGGCCTGGAGCAGGAGCAGCTCTTGAGGGCCCCAAGGCCGGGGCTCTTGTGCTGCCCTGGGCAGATGGGATGGCAGCAGGGGCTGCAGAGCTCTCAGCACCTCAGGCAGAGGGGAGCAGGGCAGCCAGGGAGCCTCCTTTGGCCTTGGCCAAGCACCTTCCCCCATGGCTGGGGCTGAGTCCTGTGGCAGCTGCAGCTGCTGCTGTGCCCTTGGCAGGGGCTGAGGCCGTGGGGCCAGTGCCCAGAGCAGCCTGGCCTGAGCAGAGCTGTGGGGCCAGAGCCAGCTGGGCTGGGCTGGGGAGAGGCCCTTGGTGCTGCCCAGAGCTCAGGGCAGCTGGCAGAGCTTGCAGGGAGCTGGGCTGGGCTCCGAGAGCCTGGCCCAGAAACCATCAGTGTCCATCTCAGCCTGGCTGAGCGTGCAGGGGCAGGACTCAGGCCAGGCCTTGTGGGGCAGGGCCAGCGCCTGTGCAAGGCATTGCAAACAGGCAAGTGGCCCAGAGAGGAGGCTGCTCTGTGCCCTTGGTGGCATGGACAGAGCAGGGAGGGGGCCCAGGACATTTGTCAGCGCCAGCCTCTGTGCCCAGCCCTTGGCAGCCCTGGCTGCTGAGCCCAGCTTTGGCCTGGGCTGAGTTTGGCTGTGGCCCAGCTCCATCCTCCTGCGGGACTCAGGGCCTGTTCCCGGCCATGGCCAGCCCTGGCCGGCCTCTCTGCTGGCCCAGAGGCCGGCAGAGCCTGGGGCAGGGCTGTCTGTGCAGCCCCACAGGTGCCAGGGGCTCTGCAGGAGCTGGCAGAGGCTGCCCAGCAGGGCACAGAGCCTCAAAGCTGCTGTGGGCACCACGGCACAGGGGCCGTTCCCAGCCACAATGCTCCTGGGCTGGGCCTGCACAGGGGCTGGGCCACCATGGCTGGGCCTGCACAAGGCCACACAGGGCCACAAAGGGGCCATGCAGCTGCTGCTGGGGCTGACAGCAAGACCAGGCACACACAAGCAATTGCTGAGCATGGCCTGCGCTGGCCAGGCCTGACTGGGCCAAAGGCTGAGCTCAGCTGCCCTTGGGAGCTGAAGCAACAGTCCAGAGCCCAAAGAGCCTCCATGGCTGTGCTGGAGACCAAGGCTGCAGGAGGGAAATGCAGGGCTGCTGCGGGATGGGGAGGGCATTGAATTCAAGCACACACCTCAGCTCTCTGATGATCCCAGCACCATGCTGGGCCCTGTTTCAGACTGGAGCAGAGCAGATGTTGATGGGACAGGAGCCCTGTGGGGCTGTCAGGGACCTGCAGCTTGCAAGGTGCTCTGCTCTCCCTCAGGTCCTCTTGGAGAGATCCAATCCCAGCTGGGCACCTCAGGGCACAAGTGGCACTGCCTGTTCATGGGCACACAGCTGATGTCTGCCTGGAAAGGGGCACAGGTTTTAGTACCTGTTAGTTTCCTAATACACCAGAAAATCTTTATTATCTGCATCACTTGAGTACTTTTAATGAATGGCAAAATTTTCCCACCAGGAATGGGGATTTCCTGGAGATCTACTGGATTCTTCTACTGATGGCAGAAGAAGAAATATTGATCTTCCCCTCTCCCTTTGCCCACGTCATTCAGTCAAATATTTCATTATTCTCTTCCTTCAGGTGTTTCCATCTGTCCTGTTTAAATGGCCATGTCTAAAGAACATCTTTCATTTAGAGCAGTTGAGTCTATGTCCTTCCTTCCCATTGCTCCCAGATTTCCTCCTGCAGCTGTTCTCTGATCATTCAAATGCATCTCCCTTGAATGTCTTCATGCTTTGAGCTTCAGGGAGTTGCCCAATCTTTCAAAGTTTAAATAACTATCTTTAGTCAACATCTTAATTGTAGTTTTATCTTTTATATAATTACCTTTTTTTGTCTGTCTCTAAAATCCTTCCTGTATGGCAATCCCTTGTTTATGGTGGACAGATGTTGCTGCTGGGATGTCACAAGGAGCTCAGAGAAGAGTTTTGATGTTTATTAAAATTTATCATGTTCAATTTTTATGTTGGCCATGAAGAAAACCATTCTTTGCCTGTGAGTCTCACCAGTTCCTGAGCCCAAAGGACACAAACCTGATGAGTTGTTGTTCCCAATCCAGTGGCTGCACTTGGACCTCCCTCCATAGCCAGAGCAGAACTCCCTTTCCTCCTAGAAAGGAGCCCTGCAAAGGAGGGATGAAAGAAAATCAGGACAGGCTGTGAGGATCAGGGGGCACAGAAGGTGTTTTCAGAGACAGGGAGAAGAATGACTTTTGAATTTGATGGAGCTGTGGAGCTGTCACCTGGGTTTGTTGACTGACAAGAAATGAACATCCCTTTGTGTCTTGGGCAGCTCCTTCTCCAAGGAAAGCAGGTGGGAGTTGGAGCCAAGGAGCTGAAAGCTGCAGGTGCAGCCTGGGCTGGAGGGAGCTCAGATTTGCACAAGGCTGCTCTGAGTGCCAGGGCTTGGATGGGGAAATGGTGGGGTGGGGGGTAGGGACAGAGTCTGATTGATTGTCAGCCCTGAAGGGTCTTGATTTTCATATCTATTCAAACTGCATGAGGAGGTACTTGGATACAATGTCAATTGAAGATTGCACATTTCAATGTATTAACAGGGAAAAAAAACCTAAACAGGACCTAAAAATGTTTTCTCACTGTCTTTTTAAAATAATGCATTCACTTTGAACACACTACTGAAATCTGTCAAATTAACCACAAAGGATTCGAAAATTAAAATCAAATTATTCCCAGAGGCTTGGCTTGCGAAGGTGTTCTGAATGTTAATGAGCCCTGGGACACTGAATTCCTGCACTGAAGAGCTGAAGGCTGAACAAGCCTCTGGAGCAGGAAAATTCAGCAGCAGCCTCCAAGCTGCTGAGGATGTCAGCAGCCCCCACTGAGGCCATCCCTGCCCAGAGGCCGTGCGGGAATGGGCAGACAAGGAGAGCGTCCCTGGGGCTGGGGCAGCACAACTCAGAGGCACCAGCAGCTCCAGCTGGGCAATGGAGTGTGGCATGTGTCTGGGAAAGCCTTGCCTGGGCTGTGCTAAGCAGGACTGACAAGCCCTGACTCCCATCCCCCCAAAATTTCTCTCAGTGAGATATTTAAAAGGAATTACAATTGTTTGTGTACTCTGAGTTGGATGCTCTGGAGAAATACAATCAAGTGATTCTCAAGTACTCAAAATAACAAAACGGCCTAACTGGGAACTTTAGAAAATCAGAGAAACTTTGGCAAAATGTTTAATATGACATTCAATCAACAAGGAACACTTCTCATAACATTGACTTGGCCCATTCAACTACACAATCTCTAAGCCTGTTCAATTATAAGTTAATCAAAATTTGCAAGAAGTTGGAATTAGGAAGAGAGAAAGACATAAAAAGATATATAGAAGCACACACAGAGCTACCAACTGCTGGATTCCAGCACTGTTCAGACGGAAATTCCAAGAGGAGGTAGGGTCAAGATGTGTGCTTGCCTTGTGGTCAGCCTTCAATACCCCTTGGTCTCCCTGGGCCCTTCCCCCAGGTGGGACTTGGGCTCATTTGGTCCCTCAGGAGCTGGGCTGGGGGCTCCAGTGGTGGATGTGGAGCATTGCCTGTGCTGTGCCAGGGACTGGCAGCCACTGCTGGGCTGGGATAGAGGCTCTGGGGGGATTGGGGTTCCAGGGCAGGGCAAGGCTGGACCTGCCCCTTTCTCCCCCACACACAAAAGGTTTCCAGGCAAAAATCTCCTCCAGTCTGTCACAGTAAGGCAATGTTGGAGGTGAAATCCCAGTTCTGGACATGGGCACCTGGAGGAGAAGGACAGTTCTTTTCCATAGGAAGGAAAGCACAGGGCTTAAATGTTTGGAAGGCAGGTGAGAGCCTCACTAGGCAAAAGCCAGCTAGACTTGTCAGGAATGGCAGATTTTGTCTGGAAGCAGTATTCACATTTAAGGAATTTTGGAGGTGGAAGCCCAATCTCAGCCATGGGCACCTGGAGAAGCAGGACAGTTCTTTCCCATGGGAAAGAAAGCACAGAGCCTTCCCCAGTGTTTTGGGGATAGATGGGAGGTGACCCTTGTAAAACCACTGCAAGACAAACATGTCCTGGCAATATTCCTATTGGAACAATACATGGGTATAAGGAAATTTGGAGGTGAAATCCCAATTCTGGCAATGGGTGCTTGGAGGAGAAGGAGAGTTCTTTTCCATTGGGAAAGAAAGCACAGAGCCCCAGTGTTTCAATAGCAGATGAGAAGAGACCCTCAACATTCCAAGGTCATTTGGACCAGTCAGGCAGCCAAGGGAAGGACAAACCAGACAGAGTTGTTCCATGTTCCCTTGGTTTTATGAAGCCCTGCAGCATCACAATGGTCCCCTTGGTTCCATGAGACCCCACAGTTTTTCAGTGGTGCTTTGATTCCATCAAGTCCAGCAGTGTCACAATGGACCCTTGGTTCAATGGCGTCCCAGAGTGTCACAATGGCCCCTAGGTTCCAGAAGGCCCCCAAGTGTCACAATGATATCAATGACTCCTTGAGTCCTTGCACTGTCACAATGGTCTCCGTGGTTCCACAGGCCCCACAATGTCACATGACTCCTCTATTCCATGAGCCCTGCAATGTCACAATGGACCTTTGGACCCTGGGAATTGCGGAGACAATGGTCTCCTTTGGCTCCACAGTGTCACAATGGACCATTGATGACAGGAGGCCCCTCTGTGTCACCCTGGAGCTTTGGTCACAATGAACCCTTGGTTCGATGGGGTCCCACAATGTCACAATGGCCCCTTACTTCCATGCAGCCCTGCAGTGTCACAAAGGCCTCTTGGTTTCACCAGGCCCCACAGTATCACAATGGTCCTCTTGGTTCTGTGGGGACCCCCAGGGTCACAATGGTCTCAGTGGTTCCATGAGGCCACATAGTGTCACAATGCTTTGCTTATTCCATGGGGTGTCACAGTGTCACACTCGTCTCCATGATTCCATGATGCCCCTCAATGTCACAATGGCCTCTTGGTTACATGAGGCTGTGAAGTCTCTCAATGGCATCTCCATGGTGCCATGAGGCACTGCAATGTCACAATGGACCTTTTTCTCCATGGTGTCTCGCAGTGTCGCAATGGCCCCTTGGAACCTTGACCCCCCCAAAGGGTCACAATGGTCTCCATGGTTCCAGGAGACGCCTTGTTGTCACAATGGACCCCTGGTTTGATGTGGCCTCTCAGTGTCACAATGATCCCTACATTCCATGGAGCCTCACGGCGTCAGTACAGTCCCCTTGGTTCCATGAGACCCAGCAATGTCACAGTATTCTCCATGATTCCATGAGGCACCACAGTGTCACAATGGTCCCTTGGTCTCACAGGGCCCCACAGTGTCACAATGGTCCCTTGGTGTCACAGGGCCCCACAGTGTCCCCTTGGTTCCATGGGCCCTGTGCTGCTGCATTCCCCCTCCCCTTCTCAGGCCACCCTGCCAGCTGAGAAATGCTCCTTGGGCCTCGGCCTTGGCCAACAGCCCCTGGGCTCAGCTCCTCTGCAGCTCATCACAAACACTGTCTGCTCCAGGCACTGCTGCTGCCCAACCAGCTCCTGCTTTCTGTAGAAGCAGCTCTGGGAACTGTTTTATTCCCTCAGTGGCAAACATCCCTGTTCTCACACTGCCAAAGAAAGCTGTTGATGCCAAGTGTGGCCAGGATGAAACATTGCCTGTAGTAAGGTTAAGTCACAAGGTCTAAGGGAAGTTAAACGCTGCTAATAGTTGGTTCTTCTGCTAAGTTGTTATGTTCAATATAAGTTATAGGCTGAGTTAAATACTGTTAAATGTTAATCCTCTGTTAAATTGCAAAGTCATACGTTATAAGTTAGCTTAAATACAGTTAAAACTGTTTTTTGCTAAACTGTGAAATTGAAGGTGACACGGGAAACCTGTACAACACGAACAGGACGGGACACGCAGAAGCAGTGTCTTGAGCTTTATTTTTTTAGCATCAGTCTCAATACACTGAATACAATGGAGACAGGAGAGATGCTAACAGCTCGCTGTTCCCAAAGCATGCCAAAGAATTCCAGTGTGACAGCATAACATAAGACAAGTCCAACTTAAGATTCATCCAATCATACAGAGTAAAAGCATATTGACCGTAGTTCTGTCCAATCAGTTAAAGAACATGTAGCTAGGGTTAAAACAATAGCGTTCTATTCCTTAAGACAATGGTTCGTTCAGAAGAGACACAGCACAGAGCTCTATTCATGATCGGCCTTCTAATATATACTTAATATATACTTTTTGCAACTTAGAAAGCTAAGCTACAGAGGCTTATTGTTATAGCTTACTTGATTTTCCCATGGTCTAGAAAACATGTTCTGCTGTTTTAGCACTATTTCCCAACCTGCTGTCTGAGGCCTGTCTTTTCTACCGTATCCTAAAATCCTCTGGCTTTAAGGATTCCTGCAGAAGGTATCAGTTAAAGTTAAGGAAAATGTTTAATCCTGTTAAGTTTGAGCACTTTTACGCTTTAGACCATATTCCTTTATCCTTGCCCTCACTGTCCTTGTGTCACACACACACAGGGACAGTTCTCGGTTCATTCCTGGTTTGATTGCCTGCATATTATTTGGTTTTGTTGTTGCTTTGTTTCTTTGGTGTGCCTGAAGTGTCCAGTCAAGAGCAGAGGGACTCTTGCCAAGGAACTTTGTGCTGCTGTCGCCCAATATTAAATCTGGTTTTTGCTGCTCCCTTGCTGGGGATTTTTTCAGCGCTCTCAAGGCCTCGTTGGTACCAGGGTGAAGGAGCCCTGGCCCAGGCTCTGGCCCTGGGGGACATGGGGACGCTGCCGAGGGGTCCCTGTCCCCCTGTGCCACCCCCAGGGCCCTGGCCCCCCATCCCCGTGTCAGGCTCTGGGGTCAATCTCGTGGAACATCCTCTGGGGAGGCTGCGGGGCCGGGGGCGGGGGGACCCGGGGGGACAGGGGACCCCGCTGTGCACAAGCAGGGTTGGACTGCTCTGGGGGGAACTGTGAGGGGGGCCGGGGCAGAGTGACCTCCCCAGGGACCTCACATAGCCCCCGTGACATCACACTGCCCTGTGATGTCACACAGCCACCTGTGATGTCACACAGCCAACTCTATGATGTCACACAGCTCTTGTGATGTCACACAGCCAACTCTATGATGTCACACAGCCAACTCTATGATGTCACACAGCTCTTGTGATGTCACACAGTCACTTGTGATGTCACACAGCCCCTGTGGTGTCCAGAGTGATGTCACAGCCATTCTATGGTGCCACCCTCTGATGTCATACAGCAGTGCTGTGATGTCACAGAAGACGGTAGTGTCACAAAGTCACCCTGTGATATCACAATCTGTTCTGTGATGTCACAGACTGCACAATGATGTTACACATCCACCTGGTGATGTCACAACCCATTCTCTGATGCCACAGATCCACACTCTACGATGGCAGAGTCTGCTCTATGGCCTCACATCCTGCTCTGTGATGTCACAGCCAGCTCTGTAATGTCACAACCCCCTCAGTGATGTCAGAGAACTCTCAAGAACTCTGTTACATTGGAACACTGATGTTTCTTGTACTTTGAAGAGATCCCTGTCAGGGGCACAACTGAGAAAGTGTCCCCAGGTTCCAGCTAGAGCAGAGCACTGCAGGCAGTGATGACAGGTGGGGACAAGCAAGGCAAAGGTGTCTCTGGTGCTAAGCAAACCTGGATGTGTTTCAGGAATGCAAAGGGCCAAGGCCTGAGCCCCAGACCCTGGCCAGGCAGATCCTGTCCCTCCCTCCTTGCTCAGGGCTCTTCCCAGGATGGGCAGTGGGATGTGGGATGTGCAATGCCAAGGGCAGGAGCATGGGGCGGCCCCTGCCGGGCTGCTGAGCAGGGACAAGGAGGCAATGAGGCCCCAGGCCTGCAAGGGTCACTTGTCCCCTTGTGGCCTCAGGCCCAGGGCCAGCAGCCATGGCCAAAATGCTGCACAAGTTGGCTCTGGCAGGGCCTTGCAGCTGCTGCCCATCCCTGTGCCCTGTGCAGCCCAGGCTGTCCCACGGTGTCCCTGCCCTGCGCCTCTGTCCCTGCAGGCTGTCAGCATCCCCCGGCTTTCCCACCTGGCTGGGCCCTTCTTTTGCTGGCAGCTCTGCCTCCTGCCTGCCTCTGCCTGCCCACACAGAGCCTTGGCCTTGATACCAAAAGGTTAATTCAATTTTACTGTGCCTGTGAGAGTTTTAGCAAAGGAACAAGGCATGCAGGGGCTGTTTTCTCAGCAAGGATGGTTGGAAGAGAAGAAGAAAACATCTGGCTCAAGAATGCAGTGATAGAAAAAACAAGGACTGAATCTGGGAACTTGGGGTGGGTTTTATGGTAATGGGTAAATTGTTATTCACATTTAGTGATGCTGGTAGAATTACATGTCCACATAAGGTTAGGAGTTATCCCTCACTAGACCTCAAGGCTGAATAAATGATACCCTCTGAAATAGCAAATTAGTGTTAAGGAGCCTTATTCTGGTATTTCAGAGATTTTATGATGGCAGGGCCTCACAGAAACAAGGATCCAGCTGTGACACTGAGCAAACTCATGGAAAAAAGGGTCAATTCTGACACAGTGGAACCCCATGGAACCAAAATCCATTTTGCCACATTGGGGCCACCTTGAACCAATGGACCATTGTGATACTGCAGATCCAAGGAGACCATAGTGACTCTGAGAAACCTCTTGGAACCAAAGGGCCATTGTGACACAGCAAGGCCTCATGGAACCATGGGGCCATTGTGACACTGCAAAACCTCACAGAACCAAGGTGACCATATTCTGCTGTGGAACCTCATGGAACAAAGGGACCATGGTGACACTGTGGAACCAAGGAGACTGCTGTTGGCAGTGTGAAAGCTCATGGAACCAGAATTCCATTGTGACACAGCAAGGCCTCATGGAATCAAGGGTCCATTGTTAAACTGTGAGGCCTCATGGAACCAGAGCCATTGTGACACAGTGTGGCCACATGGAGCCAAGGGGCCACTGTGACACTGTGGATCCAAGGAGACCATTCTGACTTAGGAACCTCATGGAACCAAGAGTCTGTGGTTACACTGTGGGGCCCCTGTGGAACCAAGGGGCCACAGTGACATTGTGGGGCCTCATGGAACAATGGAGACTGTTGTGACACTTTGGGACCCACTGGAACCAAGGGGCCATTACAGCATGGCAGGGCCTCATGGAATCAAGGGGACTACAGTGAACCCTGTGGGTGTCTATGGGATGAAGGGTCCAATGGATCCAAGGATACCATAGTGACACTCTGGGACATCATGGAACAAAAGGTCCATTGTGACACAGCAGGGCCTCATGAAACCATGGAGGCCATTTTTTACACTTTGAGGCCTTGTGAAACCAAATGGCAAATGTGGCACTTCAGAGCCTTGTGGAGCCAAGGGGACCACAGTGACACTCTGGGGCTCAATGAAAGCAATGGTCTGTTGTGACACTGCAAGGCCTTATGGGATCATGGAGACTATTGTGACACTACAATGCCTCACTGAACCAAGGGCCATTGTGAAACTACAAGGCCTCATGGAAACAAGGAACCATTGTGACACTATGGAGTGTTGGCAGGCCAAGGGGCAGTGGTCGCACTGTGTGAAGGAGAGTGCTGTTGGCAGTACAAAAGCTCATGGAACCAAAAGTCCATTGTGACATTGTGGGGCCTCACAGAACCATGGAGACCATTATGACACTTGGGGACCCACTGGAACCAAGGGGTCATTGTGACCATGCAGGTCCTCATAGAACCAAGACAACCACTCTCCCACTCATGGGAGGAACCTGGGCCATTGTGACCCTGTGGGGCCTTCATGGAACCAATGAGATTATTCTGACACTCTGAGTCCCCATGGAACCAAGGGGCCATTTTGACACCACAGGGCCTCATAGAATCAAGGGTCCACTGTGACACTGCAAGGCCACATGGAAGGCCCCAGTGTGACACATCCAGGCCTGCTGGAACCAAGGGGCCATTGTGACCCTGAGGAACCCAGTAGAACCAAGGGGCCATTTTGAGACTCTGTGACCTCATGGAAACAATGGGCCATTGTGGCATTGCACAGTCCCATGGAAACAAGGAAACCGTTTTGACACTGCAAGGCCTCATGGAAGCAAGGGGCCATTGTGCCACTGTGGAGCCAAGGAGACCATGGCTATATCACTGGGCCTCATGGAAACAAAGATCTGTTGTGATACTGCAGGGCCTCATGGAACCAAGGGGCAATTGTGATGCTGCAGGGCCACAAGGATCCAAGAACATGGAACAGGTCTGGTTGGCTGGGCCTCCTGGGGGCTGCCTGACTGGCCCAGCTGACCTTGGCATGTTGACAGTCACTTCTCATCAGCCCCTGAAACCCTGGAGTTCTGTGCTTTCCTTCCTGCAGGAAAGAACTGTCCTCCTCCAGGCCTTCATGGTCGAAATTTGGATTCCTCCTCCAAATTTGATTATATCCAAGGATTATTCCCGCATGTTACCTGCCAGGACAGACAGCTCTGGCTGGTCTTGGTCTTTTGGGAGCCACCTCTCATCTGCTTTCAAAACACTGGGGGCTGTGCTTTTCTTCCCATGGAAAAAAATATCATTCAAGTCCAGGCATCCATGGCCAAAATTGGGAATGCACCTCCAAAATTCCTAATATCCAAGGATAGCTCCCAGACAAAAGCTGACAGGACTATCTAGGTTCACTTAGTTTCCTGAGGGCCAGCTCTCATCTGCCTTTGAAACACTGGGGCTCTGTACTTCCCTTCCTATGGAAAAGAACTGTCCTTTTTGTCCAGATGCCCATAGACAAAAGTGGGGTTTGGCCTCCCAAATTCTGTCTATCCAAAGATTCTTCCCTGACAACAGGTCTGGCTGGCCTTGACCTCCTTGGGGCTGCCTCTAATCAGCCTTTGAAACACTGGGACTCCACCCTTTCCTTCCTATGGAGAACTGTCATTCCAGTCCAGGCACCCATGGCTGGAATGGAATTCCACCCCCAAAACTCCCCAAATATCCAAGGGTTGCTTTCAGACAAAAGCTGCAAGGACAGACAGGCCTGGCTTGCCTTGGCCTCTGGTGACTGCTTCTCATCTGCCTTCAAACTCTGGGGTTCTGTGGCTTCCTTCCTATAGAAAAGAACTGTTCCCCCTTGTCCAGGTGTTCCTGGCCTCAAGCACTCGACAATTTATGGGGACACAGCAGCTCTGTGCTCAGTGGGGTGGAGACTGAGGACAGCAGAGGAAAGCCCTGGGAGGGATTGAAGGGGTCGTTTCAGAGATGTTGGATCCTTTTCACATAGTAGAAAACAGCCAGAGAAAGAAAGAATTAATTCCAAGGGCACCTGGGGAAGACCAGACTGGATACCAGGAGAAAATAATTTCCCTGCCAGGGCAGGGCTGTGCTGCAGCACGTGCCCAGAAGGAGCCTGGAGCAGCCCAAGGCTTTGTGTGGGCAGGCAGAGGCAGGCAAGAGACAGAGCTGTCAGCAAAGGAAGGGCCCAGCCAGGTGGGGCAGCCGTGGGGTGCTGACAGCCTACAGGGACAGAGGCACAGGTTTGCTCAGCATCAGAGACACCTTTCCCTTGCTTGTCCCCACCTGTCATCACTGCCACCAGTTCTCTCCTCTACCTTGAACTTGGGGACACTTTGTCAGTCTTGTGCCTCACAGGGGTCTACTTAAAGTACGAGAAACTTCAAGGTTTTGATCTTACATTGAGTTCTTGAGAAATTTTTTGAGCCCTCTCTGAGGGACTGAGTCTAATGCAAAGAGCACCAAAGCCCCAGAGGGTCATTAAAGTCCCTGTGCTGTGTCTGTGCTGCTGAGCTGGGTCGGGCTCCTGGCCCAGAGGCAGCTCCTGGCAAGGGCAGCACTGCAGAGAGACAGCTCTGGCCAGGAGCAGCTCCTGTGCACAGCCCAGCAGGGCTGGGGCACTGCCAGGGCCCCTCAGGGACACCAGCAGGGCACAGACAGAGCTCACAGGGGCTCAGCACTGGCAGGGGCTGTGGGATGTCCCAGAGGGGGCTGTGTCACAGCAGGACCTCTGTGTCTGTGTCATAGAGGCACAGACCAGCTGTGATGTCAGCAAGGAGCTGTGTCACAGCACAGAGTGGGCTGTGTGAGGTCACAGATTGGGGTATGACATCACAGAGTTTGTTGTACTCAGCAGCTATGGCATCATAGCAGGGATGTGTGAAATCACAGAGCAGGCTGTGACATCATGGCATGGCTGTATGACATCATAGAGTGGGCTGTGAGATCAAAGTGTGTGCTGTGACATTACAGTGGCAGTATGACATCACAGAGAGGGTTCTGTGATATCACTGAAGGGGTTGTGACATCACAGATCTGTCTGTGATATCATAGAGTAGGGTGTGAGGCCATAGAGCAGATCCTGCCATCATAGAGGGTGTCTCTCTGACATCAGAGAGTGGGTTGTGACATCACTGGGTGGCTGTGTAACATCACAGAACAGGCTGTGACATCACAGAACAGACAGCGACATTGCAGGGTGACTTTCTGAAATTTCAGCATCTTCTGTGATGTCACAGAGCAGCTGTATGACATCACAGGGTGACATCCCAGAGTTGGCTCTGTGACATCACCAGGGCTGTGTGACATCACAGGAAGTCTGCGTAATATCACAGGGACTGTGTGAAATTACAGGGGCAGTGTGACAACACATGGGGCTGTGTGACATCACAGGGGCTGTGTGAGGTCACTGGGGAGGTCACTCTGCCCCAGCCCCCTCACAGTTCCCCCAGAGCAGTCCAACACTGCTTGTGCACAGCAGGATCCCCTGTCCCCCCGGGTCCCCCTGCCCCCGGCCCCGCAGCCTCCCCTAGAGGATGTTCCACGAGATTGACCCCAGAGCCTGACACAGGGACAGGGGGCTGGGGCCCTGGGGGTGGCACAGAGGGACAGGGACCCCCTGGCAGCGTCCCCGTGTCCCCCAGGGCCAGAGCCTGGGCCAGGGCTCCTTCACCCTGGTACCAACGAGGCCTTGAGAGCACTGAAAAAAAAATCCCAGCAAGGGATCAGCAAAACCAGATTTAATATTAAGGGACAGCAGCACAAAGTTCCTTGGCAAGAGTCACTCTGCCCCTGACTGGACACTTCAGGCACAGCAAGGAAACAAAGCAACAACAAAACCAAACAAAATCCAGGCAATCAAACCAGAAATGAACCAAGAACTGTCCCTGTGTGTGTGTGTGTGTGTGTGACACAAGGACAGTGAGGGCAAGGATAAAAGGAATATAGTCTAAAAGTTTAACAGAGCTCAAACTTAAAAGGACTTAACTTATACCTTAACCTCAACTGATACTTTCAACTTCACAATTTAGCAAAAGAGCAGCACTTAATAGTACTTATCCTAACTTATAACCCATGACTTTGCAATTTAACAGAGGAATAACACTTAACAATATTTAACCCCACTTATAACTTACATAAAACAACTTAGCAAAAGAACAACTCTCAGAAGCATTTAACTTCCCTTAGACCTTGTGATTTAACCTTACCTACAGGCCTGACTGACTCAGCTATCCAAGGCACTCAAACCCCTCAGAGAGCAGCATTTCTGCCACATTTCCCCAGCACAGGCACTCCTGTGTGCACACAGACACAAAGAATCAGTGCAAGGCACCTGTGAGCAATTCCCCTGAGGGCAGGGAATGCTCCCTGTGGATCCTTTGGCATCTCCCCAGCAGGTCAAAGGGTTGAGCCTGGAGGAGTGGGGGGATTGGCCCAGGCTCCGTTGTTGTTCAGGATCCCCAGGTGCAGCAAACGGGAGAGTTCCCAGCTGGGAGAGGCCCCACTCAGAGGGAGTCGCTGGCCCAGGAGAGCTCCAAGGGCTCCTTTTGGAGCGCTGTTTGCAGGGCCCCAAGAGAGGGGCTTCAGTCCCAGCAATGGTTCATCCTGGCCACACTTGGCATCAACAGCTTTCTTTGGCAGGGTGAGAACAGGGATGTTGTGCCACTGAGGGAACAAAACCAGTTCCCAGGGCTGCTCCTACAGAAAGCAGGAGCTGGTTGGGCAGCAGCAGTGCCTGGAGCAGACAGTGTTTGTGATGAGCTGCAGAGGAGCTGAGCCCAGGGGCTGTTGGCCAAGGCCGAGGCCCAAGGAGCATTTCTCAGCTGGCAGGGCGGCCTGAGAAGGGGAGGGGGAATGCAGCAGCACAGGGCCCATGGAACCAAGGGACCATTGTGACACTGTGGGGCCCTGTGAGACCAAGGGACCATTGTGACACTGTGGGGCCTCATGGAATCATGGGACCACTGTGACATTGCACACCTCATGGAACCAAACTGTACTGACCTGTGTGGCTCCATGGAATGAACCAAGGGATCATTGTGACACTGAGGGCCTCATGGAAACCAAGGGTCCATTGTGACACCAGGGGCCTCATGGAACCATGGACACCATTGTGACACTTTGGGGCCTCATGGAACCAAGGGGCATTGTGACACTGAGGAGACCCCATGGAATCAAAGAAACCATTGTGACACTGCAAGGCCTCATGGAACCAAGGAAGATCAAAGACATTGTGGACCCTGTGGGGGCACCATGGAACACAAGGAGACCATTGTGACACTGTGGGGCACCATGAAACCAAGAGGAAACCATTGTGACACTGTGAGGGCCTCATGGAACCAGTGGGAGCCATTGTGACATTACTGAAGCCTTCTGTCACCAAGGGACCATTGTGATATTGTGGGGCCTCAGAAACCAAGGGGCCATTGTGACACTGCAGGGCTGCATGGAACCAAAGCTCCAGGGTGAGACATTGAGGGCCTCATGTCATCATGGGTCCATTGTGACACTGTGGAGCCAAAGGAGACCATTGTGACACTGGTTAAACCCTCATGGTCCAAAGGCCCATTGTGACATTGCAGGGCTCACGGAACAGAGGAGGTGAAAATGGGACCATTGTGACCTGTGGAGCCACCTTGAGACCATTGTGGCACTTAAGGCCTCATGGAATCCTTGGGACCATTGTGACACTGGGGAACCTTCCATTGGAAGCTGGGAGCAAGGGTCCATTGTGACACTGTGGGACCCCATGGAATCAAAGCACCATGTGTCCATTTGGGGGCCTTGTGGAACCAAGGGGACCATTGTGACCTTGGATAAAACCAAGGGAACACAGAACAGGTCTAGCTGGTTTGGCCTCCCCCAAGCCACCTGACTGGTCCAGCTGACCTTGGCATGTTGAGGTCTCTTCTCATCATCTGCTGCTGAAACACTGGGGCTCTGTGCTTTCCTTCCTAATGGAAAAGAACTGTTCCTTCTCCTCCAGGCACCCATGGCCAGAACTGGGATTTCAAACCAAATTTCCTTATATCCAGGGATTGTTCCCATAGGAATATTGCCAGGACAAGTCTGGCTGGCAGTGGTTTCACAAGGGTCACCTCCCATCTGTCCCAAAACACTGGGTCAGCTCTCCGGGATGATTTCCTTCCCATGGGAAAAACCCCTGCTTCTCCAGGTGCCCATGGCTCTGGGTTTCCACCTCCAAAATTCCCTGAAAGACTGCTTGAAAAGGTGCCATTTTCTGACAAGTCTGGCTGGCCTTGGCCTAGTGAGGCTCTCACCTGCCTTCCAAACATTGGGCTCTGTACTTTCCTTCCTATGGAAAAGAACTGTCCTTCTCAGCCAGGTGCCCATGGCCAGAACTGGGGGTTCACCTCCAAAATTCCTTACTGGACAGACTGGAGGAGATTGTTGGCTTGAAACATTTCATGTGTGGGGAAGGAAGGGGCAGGTCCAGCCTTGCCCTGCCCTGTGAGCCCAGCCCCAGAAATGCCCCCTCAAAAGGTTCCCCCCCAGAGGCCCCAGGATTCTGTCCCCCCAGCAGTGTCTGCCAGTCCCTGGCACAGCACAGGCAATGCTCCACAGCCACCTCTGCAGCCCCCAGCCCAGCTCCTGAGGGACCAAATGAGCCCAAGTCCCACCTGGGGAAGGGCCCAGGAAGACCAAGGGGTATTTAAGGCTGACCACAAGGCAAGCACATCTTGACCCTATCTCCTCTTGGAATTTCCATTCTGAACATTTGCTGGAATCCAGGATTTGGTAGCTCTGTGTTTATATTCTGAATTGTTTCTTTTTTGTCTCTCTGGAGAATGGTGAATGCTTTTATTTCCCTTCCTGAGCAAATTTTGATTAACAGAAATGAACAGGCATCAGAGTTTGCAAAATTTTGAGGGCCAAGCATAAAAAGATGAGTTGAGAAGTGTTTTTGTTGATTGAATGTTAAAAAAACCCTTGTACAGCCAGATTCAGTTTTTCTAAATTCCCCAAAAAGGGTTTGTTCTGTTTGACTCTGTCTGAGGATCCTCTTGTGACATCAGGAAGAAGCTCCAGTACATCCAACTCAGAGGACAGGGGGTTTGTAATTCCTTTTTAAATGTCTCCTTGAAAGAATTGTTTGGGGAAAAAAGGAACCCCTAAGATGCCCTGCTTTTGGCAGCCCAGGCAGGGGAGTGCAGGCAGCCCCATTCCATACTCCAAAAATCCCAGCTGGGAAAACAAAACTGGTGCCTCCCTCGAGTTCCTGCCCCTGCCCAGGACCTGGGGTTTTTTCCCAAAACATGTCTGCCCATTCATGTGCCACGGTCCTGGGCAAAATGGCCTCAGGGGCTGCCTGAAATTTTCAGCCTGGGAAAGAGGCACCTGAATTTTCCCTGCTTCAGGGAAGAAACCTCAAAAGAATCAGAGAGGTCAGGAGTTCTGTTCAATGAAAGGGACCAAATGTGTCCCAGGGGCTTTGATAAAGCTAAAATAGGTCCTAATAACAAGAAGTTAGCCCTGGGAAAATACAGGAGTTTCAGTTTTGAAATCTTCTGTTGATGTGATTAAGTTGACAGATTCAGAAGTCGGAACAAACTAAGCTCCATCATTCCTGTCAAAAAAATTGAAATAGAAGACAAATTTGGGTCCCTTTATTTTTTTTCTTTTTGATGTTTTATTTTGTTAGGCAATGATCTAATAATAATTTTTCTCCAAGATAAAACCCTGTGAAGGAAAAGATTGAAAATTTAGACCCTTAATGGCTGAAATATAGATAATTGGAAAATTAATCACCCCACAGCATTTGAGTCCAAAGAAAAATCAGAGTAAAGGAGTCTGAATCTGAGCCCTACTGGTCAAAGTCCTGGGAAACAACTCCATTACTCCAACAGTACCTGCTTTCCTTGGGACGAGAAGGACTTGCCCTGAACTCCAAAGGATTTAGTTCATACTTTTAGAAAAATTTGAAGGAAAGAGGAATTATAAACACTCATGGTCAACAGAGGTTAGTACACTTTGAATTGATAATTCAGATACATAAGGGTTTGATAATTCAGATATTTGAAGCTTTAAAAAGCCCAAAGAAAATAGATTAGTTCATGCCCAATGTGGACACCACAGAGAGGGGGAGGGATATTAGACTTCAGAGGAATAGATTTTTCCTGTTGAAGAAGCAAAAAGAGGGTTTTCCTTAAGGAAAAGAGATAAAGTTTGTGGATGGGGATCTTACAAAAAAAAAAAGAAAAATAATAGAAATTCCAAGAGAACTGTCACTTTTGAGGGGCAGAACTGGCAGCTGGCTTCTACCTTTCAGCAACATTTAAAGGCCAGAAAGTGGATTTTCTGATAGTCCAGGCAAAATGATTCAAAATTAGTGGCAATGTCAGATTTTAGATAACTTGCATAGACAGACACACTGGAGAACAAGAGCCATTTGATCACTTTTAAAATTTTTATGGGTGTATAGAGATATCTGAAATTAGAAAACAAATTACCCATGAGGGTGTCTGGGCCTGTTAAAAAGTAACTAAGAAAGCGTTAAAGAACTCCCTCTGGAGGATGCAAAAACAGCCCTGGCCATTTAAAAGGATCCAAGTTGATTTTATAGAATTGCTTAAAGTGAGTTAATGAAAATATTTGTTTGTTATAATAGATCAATTAACTGAGTGAGTTGAAGCATTTTCCAGCAACTCGGGCCACAGCTCAAATAGTGACTAAAATATTGTTGGAACATGGTAATTCCAAGAATGTGAAAATATGGTGAAATTTAAGTTGATCTTTATTAACCCCTGATTTATTAAGAAGGATTAGGCATCCTGGAGTGGCTGCCATACTGCAATTCCCATTGAGCTCAGAGGCAGAAGAAAATCCATGGAAAAGAATAAGAGACTTTTAAATCGGTGGGCAGGCACCAGATTCCCTCTTCTTGCTCTGGCCTTTCAGATATCACTAAGAAAAGGTGAATTAAAGAATTAAAAATCCAAATGGGAATGACACAGCCTCACCTTTCCTTAGTGATATGTGAAAGTCCAGAACAAGAAAAAACAGAATCTCACTTACTCTGCTGGTGCCTGCTGAAATCAACATGTCCTGAGAAATTATTGTTATTATTGAAAGAACAGTTTAAATTACAGGAGGGTCTCTTGCCTTGGTGAGCCCTCAGCCCTCTGGGATGCACCTCACCTCAATGCAGACTTCAGGTGCTTTGCTGTTTTCTTTTTCTTCCTCCAAAACACCAAGAGATCAAAATTCTTGGTAAAAACAGGACTTCTACTTTCAGTCAAAGCTAAAGAGAAGCTCTGCAGGGCTTCTTCCTAGATACAGATAAAATACTCTGGTGATCTTATCCCACCCTGTTCTCAAACTTTTGGCACCAGCTTCTACTCTGGAACACCATGACTTCCTTGTACTCTGAAAGAGGGAACAAATCAAACCTCAAGAGCTGGTCCTACCTGTAAAACCAGCGTTCCTCTCACCCAGCGCAAACTTCTTTTCCCGTTGTGATAGATGAGTCATGTGATGATTGATTCTCACAATTAATAGACAAATATCATGTATGTAAATTAAGAAAAGTTTATAGATTTATAGTTACCTGCCCCCTGGGTCCTGCAGGGTATCAAGGGAGGCTGGGGTTGGGACATCTGGGAGGGCTGGCTTGTCACTGTGGTGACACCTGACCCCCAATCAGGATTTGAGGAAGAGATCTCCACCACTGGACAGTGAGGAAGGGGTTGATGGACAGAACTTTGGGAGGGGTTAAAGGGTTAAAAAGGGAAAGCCTCCAGTGTGAGGGGGCTGAGCACATGGCAAGGAAAATCTTTTGCTCCCGGTGCTGTAATCTTTTTTCTTCATTCAATCTTCTGTTGTATTTTTGATAAGGTTTAATAAACCTTCCTAAACTATGAAAAGTGAGTGGCTATTTTTCACACTGTGCTCTGCAACCCTCACTCTTTATTACAATATAATGCTTCTTTTTATTAGGTTTACATCAGTTCCGTATGGTTTTATGAGCTTTTATGCCGTTTTATCTATATATGTTAAATACCACTATCTGCTTATTGCAACATTCCAGGAATCCCTTTTGACTCTTCCTGCAGAAGGTCAGGTCACTCTGGGTTTTACACCAATAAAAATCCAGGTTGTTCAGATCCTAGGTGTGATGGGCAGGCACCATTTCCCTGCTGACACAGGGAACCAAGACAAGCCCCCTCTATTGTCACTGAAAACAAAATAAAGGAGGAAGTTTCTGCCCATTGGAAAGTCCCCATTTGCCCTGAAGGACTCTGCCTCTTCTTTCTCAGCAGCAGCTCAGCAGCCGGACACCAAGAAGGACAAGAGAGGGAGGGGTGGTTGATTTGTGTGACAATTTAACAGCACTTGCAAACAAGAGCTGAGTCTGTCAGTAACATCTCTGCAGAGGCAAGTCCTCACTGAGGATGCAGAGCTGTGTCACTTGTGTTTAGTTTGCACCGAGTTAATGGCACGGTGGGTTCTCATGCTGCAGGTGTGGCCCCTGTGGCAGCAGCCTGTTCATCCTTCAGGGGGTTTGCACCCACAGGGACAGTGCTGCTCTTGCCAGCACACCACAGTTTGTTCTCATGCCAAAAAGTCCAGGCAGAACTT
Source organism: Emberiza elegans (assembly GCA_024865655.1). Classification (NCBI taxonomy): domain Eukaryota; kingdom Metazoa; phylum Chordata; class Aves; order Passeriformes; family Fringillidae; genus Emberiza; species Emberiza elegans. Next base: position 40,336 of record JALJVW010000130.1, on the reverse strand, counting down.
ACTTCTTAAAGGAACATTTTCCTTTTGCTCTCAAACCAAAGATTTAGATGTAATGGTATATTAGAAACAAATCTTTTCCCCTGTTGTCTGTTGGGACAGGAGGAAAATCCTATCACATCCAGATAGCAAGGCACTGATTTCACTTCCACTCTGGAAATGACTTGCAGGAGCAAGTAAAGTAAATTCTCTGCTAAAACAGTGAAGTCCTGCCACTCTAAATCAGTGTGGTGTGTGAAGGGTTTTGTAGCAGGTTTGCACCTAAGTTGATGCTCAAGAAGTTTATAGGGTCCAACATAGACCTACGGTTTGCACAGCAGAGTTTAGGCTGACAGCTAAGGGAGCATAAATTAAATGGTCTTTCCAACCCAGAAGGCTGATGAGAATTGTTGGTATTTGTGCTCTCCTTCCTTGTTTAAAGGATAGCAACATATTTGATGAGATTTTGGCATTGCAGCTAAAAATCATGGCCAGATTAAGTCACCTAAGTGGTTGTTGTGCAGTTCTAATTGTGGAGGTCAATATCAATGTAGCTGCTTCTGGTAATACAAAAAGCTCTTTCAAGACACTTCTTAAGAGAAATGTCTTTTCCTTTTCACTCTTAACTGCAAAGCCCTCCAGGATGTACAGCAAACATGTTATCTAGATTGTCTTTTCAACAATAACAGAAAACTTCCCTTTAATCAGCCTGAATTGCACAATTCTCATCTGTAGGAAGGAATTTCATTTAGTCTCTGCTGTAAAGAAGTGATTTCTATGCAACAGGGTTGATAAAGGGCAGACCCAAATTAACAAGAGGGGTATTTGTTAGAGCTGCCATTACTCATCACACACTTTAAACAACCCATACCACTAAGCCCAAAAGCTAATATGGCTCCGTGTTAAATAAGGACTTCTGATGGATTACACATCCTTGTGTGAAGATGGAATTAGGATTTAAAGCCAGTATTTCTGCATATACAAGCATTGTGCAAGAACATTGCATCTTCAAAATAGAAACCAAATATCACCTGTACAGGGTAAATGCTGCAATAACATGAATACACTTCTCCCATCAGGTTCTTGGCAGCTTAACCAATTCTGTGCTTGCAGATAATCTGTTCTGGCATCTTTTTGGGGCCCTGAACCAGGAAAGGAAAGTCACACTGAAATACTGTTGGGACCATGAAAATTTCTCAGATCCAAACCAGTCTCCAGGTGACAAAATGACTGCAGCAACCTCCAATAACAAAGCGGGGGCAGGTTTGCTGTGTTCTCTTTGTCATTGTGGGTTTGTAATTCAGACTCACAGAGGGGCTTGAGTTGGAAGGGCCTTAAAGACCCTCTAGATCCAACCCCCTGCCATGGGCAGGGACACCTTCCACTAGACCAGGTGGCTCAGAGCCCCTCAAGTTTGGCAAATACCCAAGGACACCTTTTCCTCTGTTTTGCAAGGTCAGATTTCCATGCTCACCTTCACAGATGGCTCCAGTCTCACACAGAGCATTGCTGGTTGGTCACTCTTATCTGCACAGCCCAGCAGAGATCCTGTTTTGGATGGCTCTCACTGCTCCCAAGGCCCCAGGGACCAGCCACTGCCTCTCCTCCTTCTGCTTTCCCTTCCAGGATCAGAGATTTCCTGCTGCTTCCTCCACGTCTGAGACAACTGGAGGAGATGAGGGGCTGAGGATGTGGCTTCTGACAGAGAGCTGATAACGCTCAGCTGAGTATTTTATTCTCCTGCCACTAAGCTGTCAGGCTGCTGCTGAAATTCCTCCTGCTTGGAAAGGGCTGGTGTGAGCAGCAGGAATTGTTGCTGGCTGGAACTTTTCCAAGAGCTGGACAAAAGAAGCATTTTGTGGAAGGCCACCAGCTGCCCTTGGTCAGCAGCACAAGGTGTGAGGTCCCCTTTGAAGGCCATCCCTGCACAAGGACAGCCTGGCCTTCTCCAGTGCCCAGAGCACCTTCCAGGCTTTCGGGCTGGCCTCGTCCCTCACCCTGGAGAAGCAGGTTGCTGTTGGAACTCTCATATCCACAGTTTCTGGCTGGATTGCCGTGTCTTACCACAGACAGCCCTGGAGACACCAGTACAGACTCCATCTGCAATAAAGGGGACTTTGTTCCAGCTTTTCCTTGGACCAGCGTGCAGCAAGCCCACCTGGGCCTCATTCAGGTCTGTGTGGGCTGGTAGTCAGCTTCTGCTGGGAATTTCAAGCTTTTACCCTACTTTCCACAGCAAATAGTGGAGCAAACCCAGCCGCACCAACCCCCAAATTTCACTCTTGAAGTCACAATTTTCATTTTCCTCTATTCAAGCCTTGAAGAAAGCAAACTTTACTTGAGTGAGCTGGAGGCACAGTGTCCTCCAAGGTCATTCCTGAGTAGGACAATATTGCAGGGGAAGACTGGCAAGCCCAGAGTTTACTGGTGCTTAGGAAGCTTTGCTAAACCTTCCCACGTGCGGTGCCCTTGCACCCTCCTGAGCTCCTGGAGCCCTCACTCAGCTCAGGCACAGTTTGGACAGAAGGGGATGGTTCCGTCTGTCAGATGTGGGGACAGGAGGAGGGAAGACTTTGCAAACACTGCCACGAGGGCAGGGCTGTTTTCATTGATGGTGCCAAGTGGTAGCACATCATCTTTGATTAAATGTGAGGTGCTGAAGGGCAAAAATTCTCAGTGATAAGGAGAGTGTCTCCACCACACAGCAAGGTAAGTGAAGGGGAAAGGGCAATCTGTATTTCAGGGGAGGTGTTCAGTTTTTAACAAAACCTTTTTGCAGAAGATGTGCCTAGGCAGGGGTGATTCAGAGCATTTTATCAGCCTCACAGAGAATCCCCACATCTGCTTTGCCACATTTTCTCTCTTTTTTTCATTGTGAATGATTTCTCCTGCCAGGGTTGCTCCTGCTTGGAGTTCTACTCTCAGTGGAGCCCCAGAGTTTTCTCAGGGGCCTCTGCAGCGAGTTCTGAGCCAGCGTGGGGCTCTGCTGCCAGCCCAAATCTGTGCTTCCCTTGCCCAGCCTGAGTGCAGGTGGGGCATGTGCTGGGCATGGCCAGAGATTTCCATGGCCAAAATCCTGCAGCATTTACATCTGCTCACGGCTTTGGGTAGCACAAATCACAGAACACCCATCGCAGCTGACAAATGGCATTGCTTGCAGATTGCTACAGCCACACTGCTGATCCACAAATACACGAGAATCAATTTCAGTTGAAAATGTCATTTATTACAAATTGCTACACCTACGCCGACAATACAGAACTATACAAATCTCAATTTAGGTTAAAAACAGGAATTTATTATATCATTACAACCTGTGTATGTAATAATATACAAATACCAACTTCAGTTAATTTATTGCCAACAACTCACTATACACAAAAGATCAATTAGGTGTTTAACAACTTAATTTATTACATATTACTATAAAGGATAAAGCCCATCTAACAAAAAACACCTCCATAGATATATAAATAGAATTACATCAAAAGATCAAAAAATTAGGTATACAAATACCAATATTCCTATTTTAAAAAGCCATAAACAAAAATTATATCAAAAGAGATACCTACCTAACTATTACTATAAAGATATAACAATATCCATGTATACATAGATGAATTTATAACATATATAATTTCCATATATATATATAAATTCATCTATAACAAAATAAATATACATAAATATAAGAATATACATGTTAAACCCATACAAATAACCCCCATGTGGAAATAATATAATAATCCCTATCTACGTTCAAGTCCGTGTATGTGTAAACAGCACTCCAAGCAGAGGGATCCCAGCTGCCCCATCTTCAAAGCCTCTCGCTCGGGCTCCTCCTCCCGTGCAGAGCAGCTCTCCTGGACAGGGACAGCAGATGGAACATCTGGGAAGCAAAGGAACACTGAGTGAGTGTGGGGACGTTTCCCTTGGCAGCAGCTGCACTTCCATCAGGGAAGATGGAATGTCAGAGCCTCCCAGGAGGGTCAGAAAGAAAAGCAGCCGAGCGGGCCAGGCTGTGGTGGCGCAGCCATGGCGGGACTGTCCCACAGCCCCAGCAGCCCGCAGAGCCGGCACAGCTCCCAGGCCCTGCCGGCACAGCTGCCTTGCCCAAGGACAGCCCCTGTGCCAGCCGGGCAGCTGCGCTGAGCAGCCCCAGCACGGGCAGGGCCCTCCTGCCCCGCCGGGCAGTGCCCACGGCCACAGCCCACGGCACCCTCAGCCCCACCTGCCTCCCGGGCCTGTGGCCTCCAGCCGGCTCTCTCCAGGCTGGCAGCAGCAGGTCCCCGTTCACTGCTCTTGCTGCTGGCCTTCAGCTCCTCCCTGCTGGCTCCCGTCAGTCTCCGGCTGTCCTCAAGGTCTTCATGGCAGCTGTGGCAAAAGTGGAGGCTCTGGAATTGCTTCCAAGGCCTGGCAGAGCTGCAGCCCCGGAGCCCTCTGTGCTCCCTGCTGGCCCCCTCCATCCCCTCAGCCCTGCCATGCTCTCGTGAACCCCCAGCCCCCTTCAGTTTCTTCAGCCCCTCACAGTCCTCTCACCCCCTCAGTCCCTTCTGAGCCATCCTGTCCCCTGAGACACAGAGCCTGTGCCACTTCCTGTCACCTCAGTGCCACCATGGCCCTCGGCTGCCCCACAGCCCTCAGCCCCAGCAGCAGCTCAGGGTCACCGTCCCTTCAGCGCCACCGCCCCCTCAGCCCCCTCAGTCTCACCGTCCTTCAGCAGCTCCTCAGGGGACAGTGCCTGGGGCCAGCGGCAGCTCCCACTGCTCCAGGGACAGCCGGGGCTGGAAGTGCTGCTCTGCCCGGCCCGGCCACCAGCTCGGACCCAGCACAGGGACAGGGGACACAGGGGGCAAAGCAAGAGGTGAAAAGGGCAGCCAAGGGGGGAAAGAGGTACAAATGCAGCCTAGGCCTACACAAACAGCAATCTATCCATTAATCTCTCCATCTAAACATTACTATTCCTCTTAATATATAACTATTCACATTCATAAATGTAACTTCATACATATGTGTGTATATATATATATTACTCTACACATATAAAAATCTAACTCTGAAAATTTAGAAATGTAAATATATAATAAAATATAATTATATCACATCTATAACTATATACATATCCACATTTTAAACAGATCTATCAAAATATGTCCATATAAATAGAACACTATCATCTATAAATGGAACTATAACCACTAATAAATAGAACCATAGAAATCTATAAACATATCTACAAACAGAGGAGTTCTACCTGCCCGATGGTCACAGGCTCTCCCCTGTCTCTTCCTGCCATGCAGGGCAGCCCTCCTGGAGATGTTGGTCAGATGGCATCTGGGAAGCAAAGGGAATGCTCAGTCAATATTGGTCCTTCTGCACCTTTCCCTTGGGCAGCAATTGTCCTTCTACCAGAGGCTGTCAAAGATGGCCTGAAAGGCAGACTCTCACATGGCAATTTGAAGCAATCTGCCCTTAAAAGAACAGGGACCATTCCAAGTCTTCAAAAGTGTGTTTCAAAACACTGAAGTATCTCAATAAAGTCTCAGCTCTCGCAGTGCAAAGGGCACCCAGGAGAGCTTGAAACACAGACAGTCCCAGCTCACACAAAGAACCCCAGCCCTGCTCTTTCCCTGCGCTGACAGAGCCCTCAGTCCTCACTGAAAGAAAGGGCTGAAGCTGAAGGGTGCTGTGAGCTGAGTCATGAACCAGCTCCATTACCTGGCATCTACAAACTGCCCTCTGCAGTGAGCAGCAGCTGCTCCAACTCCACCATCAGCTCTGGCAGGAAGGGCTGGGAGGGACAGAGCTCCCTCCCGAGGCCTGCAGGCTGCACCAGCTTGGCTAAGGAATGGATCCACAGTGCTCCTCTCTCCTCTTAGGCCTCCCTAATCAGGGGTCATTCAAGTTTTTCCTTCTGATACTGGAGTTACTGTGATTTTTCAATTGGTTGGCCTCTGATGTTGTGCTCCTTGTTTTTCTTGTGGGTCAGGACCAATACCAGCAGACTGGTACTACATTCAGTCAGTGATTTGGACTTCTACCCCTGACTTTTTTGCTCTTTTTTGTTCCTTCAAGAGTCGCTCAGCCTGGCCTCCCTGGTACCCTGCAGCAAATTTATCCACCAACTTCAGCACAAAACTGGGACACCCGGCTTGGTGACACAACTCCCACAAGGTCAGGTTTATTCCCTGCTCTCTTGCCCCAGCAGAGGACTCCAGTGTCAGAGAGTGGAGGGCAGGGCTCAGGGAGGTTGTGGCAGTGCAGGATTTGAACTAAAGGCACCAGGAAGCACCAACCCTGCTCAGAGCAGCCATCTCACAGCTCTCTGAATCAGTGTGGGCTCTGTCCTTACCAGGCTCCTCGGGCTCCTGGGAACTGTTCCTGCAGCTCTCAGTGCCCGATGAAGCTTCCTCTGCTGCAGCTCTGTTCACAGGCTCCCCTCCTGAAGAATCAGGGGCAACACCAACATTGTCCTGAACGGAAAAACAGAAAGAAAGGAACCCAAAGATCACTCACTATTTTGCTGGAATCATATCAGGGATACAATAACTGTCCTTCTCCACTCCCAAAGGACATGGAGCACAGAGGAGGGAACACTGCCCACACGGTTCACATGACAAGCCTTTAAACTCAGGATTCAGGGGGCCAAGGTGAAACTGAAACTCTTACAAAATGACCTTTGAGACAAAAGAGGAACACAGAAAACCAGAAGACACCAAGCGAGGGACGTGCCCCCACGCTCTGACCCTGCCTTATCCCAGAGCTGTGAGAAATCAGCCAGCACAAAGCCAGGGGCTCTCCTCCTGCTGCCAGCACGGCTGCCAGCAAGGGCAGAGCTCGCTCCCAGCCCTGCCCAGGGCTGTGTGCTGCAAACCCACAGGCAAAGCACATTTCTGCCTGGGAGTCTCAGCACCCCAGCCAACCACTCACACAACCCATCACAAGGTGCTGCTTCTTGGAGCCCTCTGCTGCTGCCCCCACGTGTGTCATCCAGGCAAACATTTATGCACCCAGGGTATTTCCAGGATCACATTTGTGATCAGTGGCTAAAATCTGTAAATCCTTAGGGTGGGAAAAAAACAACCCAAAAGACAGGAAAAGCCAGACAACCAAGTAGTGTTTCTATTCCACTGAGGAAGTAAATGTCCACAATTAAGCAAATTACCTTTGGACACAAAGACATTCTCCCTATGACCAGTTTCAGAATACTCATCTCTTCTGCCATAGCCTGTCCATCAGAACCCCAAAGATTCTAAAGATGGTTCTGAGCCATCAATGTTTCCTTTTTTACAGAATAAAATGCTTCTCTAAACTGCTATGTGTGACTTTACAGAAGACAAAAGTTATGTGGATGGATTCCGAGTGATCAGAAAGGTTCATGCAACACAATCCTTCAATTCCTCACAACAATGCCCATGTGCCTGTAAAAGAAAATCAATCACTGCTCTGTTCTGTAAGGTTGCATGTCTGACAGCACTAACATCAGTCATCATGTCACTAATTGCAATGGAAGTAGCACTGTCTTCTTTCTTCAGCCAACACCCCAATCGGTATAATGGTCCCAATGCCTCACCCGAGGCAAGTTGATGTAGAAATAAATTTGATGGAACTTGTTTTGCAGGGGCCCTAGGGTCTGAAATTGCTATTACAGTTTTCTTTATAATGATGGGCAAATCTTTTTCTCTGTGTTTTCTCTTGATGGCTTTTTAACAATAGGGTGCTATCACAGTGAGTTGTCTGATGCTACATGGGCCACCTTTAATTTTTGAGGGAATGTCCTGCCAGGCTCTATCTCCACAAATGAGCCAATATTCTGTTGCTCATTGTCATGGGACTCATCTCGGTCATCTAGTTGTCATCAGTTTCACCCTTAGGGACACTAGGGTAGTACAATTGCACCACAAACTTGAGTATCTGTCCTCAGGATGATGGGGAGTAACATTTAACTGTGGATCTCCTGGTACTGAAACTCAGCACAAAATTCCATCACCAATGAACCAAGAATTCCAATTCTTGAGGTTCAGAAGGTTCTTTAAGAAGATCAGGGCCCAGTGATGCCAGCTGGTTATGGGATTGGTCTCGTTGGCAGCCCCTCACACCAATATTTGTCATGATTGGGTCACATTGGCTGGTGTCCGACTCCTTGGCTGGTACAGGCACACTGACCAAACAGGTTGCAAAGGATTTGTCTTGGGCTCAAATTGGTCAAACACATGGTGTCTGAGCTGACTTAGCTAAAGCAAGGCAATGCATGCAACCTCCTCCTCCCACCAAATTCCCAATACAATACATCTCTTTGTCCAGCACCACCCTAGAATACTCAGTCTTCAGTTCATTAAGAGGGAGGAGTCCTTCTTGTGTGCCATGGGCTTCTGGTCACGTATTGCCGCTTGGATTTGTCACCTCCGTGACCCCTCCTCCCATGATGCTCACTGCTCACCACTGAACATGGACCAGAGCTACTTCGAAGGTTGTCTTTTAAGGGATTTGTAGTCCCACTCCAAAAAGGCACAGTTTCAACTTTGGGACACCTGTCCCCTGTATTTTTTGCACCCCCTGGGGCCTGAGGTTTCCAAACTGCCCTCCTAACTCTGGGACATGGCCCCTGAGAGCAGTCTCTGTATCACAAGGAACAGTCCATGCATATACAAAAAGTGTCCATAAAAATGCCACCTAACATCTCTCTTCACCCAGGGCTCACATCTCTCCCTTTGCTCAGACCTTAACTCTGCTCAGTTCCCTGTTCAT
>JALJVW010000130.1:0-23805 GCA_024865655.1 Emberiza elegans | reverse complement strand
GAAGGAAGAAGTCTCCCCAGATGGTGAGGTCAGCTCTACAGATGTGGGTCCACCTTTTAACTGCAAGGACTATAAATCTCATAACAGTGATGTCCAGTGTCCAGGTTTACTATAAGAATCTCCCAAAAGGAGCTCCGTAGTGATGTCCCTCCCCAACTCCGCTTCTCCTTGGAGTGGAAAAAACTATTTATTAAACAGTAAATACACAATATCAAACAGTTGATCCCTCATCCAAAAAGGAGATGACAAACTCAGAAAGTCCTTCCCCGGGGTTTCACTGTTTTGTTAAAGTGTGAGATAAGTGGGCCACAGGTTTCCTTTTATATATTTTAAGAGGTCCAAAGGAGAATAAAAAACCAAAGATCCTTAACTACCCTAAGCAAATTCTAAAATTATACTCTCAATAGTTTCTATTTCTGAAAAAACTCTTTAAAGGTGAAAACTTATTATTCAGCATGAACAGAACAAAAGTTCCTGATAAAAGCAAACATCCTTGGTCGAAACTTTAATTCAAATGTTCATCTTCCTTTCAAACTGCTTTAAGACTTATAAAGCTATTATCAAAGAACAAAAAATATTCTAAAATTATAAGTTCAAAAGCATAAATTTCTTCCATGCTTTTCTTTCCTCAGTAATTATTAGAATTCGAACTTTAGGTTCAAAGGTCCCATGGTTTCGGTTTCACAGAATTTGTCTGTATATCACCCAATCACAAATACACAATCTCAAATACCTGTTGTGTATGTTGACACGAAACACAGCTTTGTATTTCACAGGGGGCACAGGGATGGCTCCTGTGAGAAGCTGCTGGAAGCTTCCACCATGTCTGGCACAGCCAATTCCTGGTGGCTTCAAAGATGGACCTCCTGCTGGCAAAGGCTGGGCCAGTTACAAATGGTGGTAATGCCTCTGTGATAAGAGATTTAAAAAGAAATCAAAATAGAGATTGTGGCACAGTTTTAACTCCAGTCAGAGGAGAGCAGAGGGAGAACATGTGAGAAGAACAACTCTGCAGACATCAAGGTCAGTGCAGAAGGAGGGGCAGGAGGAGCTCCAGGCACTGCAGACCCAGGCACCCTGTGGGAGAGCCATGGAGAGAGGGGCCCTGCTCCCAGGCTGGAGCAGCCTGTCCTTGGAGGAATGTACCCCCTGGAAGAGTGACCCGTGCTGCAGCAGTTTGGGAAGGACTGTTGTCCCTGGGATGGACTCACACTGCAGCAGTTTGCAGAGGGCTGCTGCCCCTGAAATGGACTCACATTGGAGAAGCTCCTGCAGAACTGTCTTCCTTGGGAGGGACCCACGGTGCAGCAGGGGAACCACTCCTCTCCCTGAGCAGGGGCAGAAGCCATGGGTGATGAAATGACCATAACCTCCATTCCCTGTCTCCCTGCACTGCTGGGGTAGGAGGTAGAGCTGGAAGGAGGGAGCTGAGAGGCTTATTTCATTTCCCCTTTTCCTGTTCTGACTTTGTTAGTAATAAATGTATTTCACATCTCTAAGCTAAGCCTGTTTTTCCCAGGACAATATTTGAGGAGTGATCTCACCCAGTCCTTATCTCAGCCCATGAACCCTTTATTAAATGTTCTTTGTCCAGCTGCAGAGGGGAGTGAGTGAGCAGCCCACATGGATGCCTGGCATTTGGCCGGGGTCAACCCACGACACCTTGGTACCACAGGGTCACAATGGACCCTTGGTTCTATGGGGTCTCATCGGTTCCATGAGGCCCTGCAGGGCCACTGAATTCAGCAAGGCCTCAAAGTTTCACAGTGGTCTCCAGGATTCCACGAGGCCCTGCAAGGTCACAATGGACCTTTGGATCCATGGGGGCCCACAGTGTCACAACGGGCTCTTTTGGTTCTACAGCTTCACAATGGCCCCTCGGTTCCATGTGTCCTGCACTGTTCCATGAATCCTTAGTTCCAGTAGGGTCACAATGGTCTCCTTGGTTTCATGGTGCCAGAGCTGCCATAATTTCCATGGTATCACAACTGCCCTTGGATCCCAAGAGGCCCCACAGTGTGACAATGGCCCCTTGCTTCCATGATGCCCTGCAGTGTCACAATGGTGTCCATGATTCCATCAGGCCCTGCAGTGTCACCATGGACAGTTGGTTCAATGACACTCCACAATGTCACCATGGCCCCCTGGTTCCACAGAGCCCCACTGTGTCACTGGGGTCTCTTTGGTTCCAAGGCTCACAAGTGCCAGAATGACCCTTTGGTTCCATCAGGCCTTGAAGTTTCAAAATGGTCTCCATGGTTTCATGAGTACCCCCTGTGTCACAAGAGACTCTTGGTTCCCTGAAGTTCTTCAGTGTCACAATGGGCCCTTAGTTTCATGAGATTTGGTAGAGTCACAGTTGACTCTTTGGTTCCATGAAGCCCTGCTGTGTCACAATGCCCATGGTTCCATGAGTTTCCATGGTGTCACCACAGTCTCCTTGGATCCCCAGTATCACCATGGTCTCCTTGGCACCACCCAGGCCTTGTAACAGGAGACAGTGAGGAGCCATTGTGTGCCTTGGATGAAAGGCTGCAGCACTCACGGTTGTGAGGCTGTTTCACTGATAAGAAACAAAAACCACCTGAATCTGAACACGAAATATCATCTCAAGTACCTTCAATCCCAGCCTCGACAGAGGTAGAAAATACAGAGATTCCACAGTAAATCAAAAACAGGGACCATATTTTGAATGCAGGCAAAATGCATTCAAGTGCACCCAAATGCACTCGATATGATGGGGAGGTGATAATCCCCTATTCCAAGAGTGAACTTAAGAAGGGCTGACTATTGAAGGAACTACAGAGAACCACAACACAAGAAAAGCAGGTTGCACAGGTAATTCTGGGATAGGGAGACCAGAAAGCAAGAGCAGATGAACCAGTGCAGTCGCCACCAAGAAGATCACGCTCACATGCTGTGGGCAGCAGCCCCATCAGGCCGTGTCACCATCCCCTGGTACAAGGGGGGTCACGATGGTTCCTTTTACTGATCTCAGGGTGCAAAGACACACAGCAGGGGACTTTCAGTATTAATCCAAACAAATGCACCTTTTATTGAGTGCCCACAGCAGATGCAACAGAAGGATTAGAAAGGAGATAAAGGATAGAGAGACACAGAAAAGGAGGGGGGGAATAGCTGCCAACAGAGAGATGAAATCCTCGTGGTCCAGCCAATAGATCTGTCTTGGCACGTCAGGGAGAGTCTCAAAGTCTTTGGTTAACTCAGGGCTCTTTTATAATCTACCGCTGGAGGGGAGCAGGACGGCACATCAAGTGCACAGTGGAGAATAAATCCATTGGGAACAGGTACAGACAGTCCAGTTCTGAACAGCACTAACCAGTGCCAGCAGTGAGCGGGGCCCGTTGTTTCAGGACTGGTTCCTATGGGAAACATCCCGCTTCCTATGGCAGACATCCCGCTCCAGTCAGGCCAGCCGCCCTGGGGTAGAATTTTAAGGGTCTCAGTCCTTGGGAGGGCTTCAATCTCTGTCCTTGACGGTGGTTGTGAGGCAGATGAGGGATCTTTGGACCATCTCTTCAGACTGACATCCCAAAACATAAAAATAATTATGCATTTCCCCTTAAAAATAAAATTTACTGAATTAATAAAATTATCATGATTTTTCTTATTTATAATAGTATTAGTCTATATTTGTATTACCAAATTTTAATATATAATAAAAAATCCATGCCTTTTTAGCAAGCAAAAAATTTATTGGTTATTCTAAGTAACACAATTCCCTTCATGAATTCATTGACAGTGTGGCTATTGATTTCTCCTTCTTTATGCTAATTCATCCTATTTTAAATAATTTTGTCATTTTTTTATCATTTTCTCAGAAAGGGTAAATGGGGCCATTTGGGGTCCGTGCAGACATTTCTGGGGCACATTTGGGGCAGTTTTGTGTCTGGGGAGGGAATTCAGAGAGAACTTGAGGGTCTGGAAGACACTTGGGAGAGCCAGGTGGGCACTTGGAGGGCACTCAGGGATTCTGAGGGACAGTTCGGGGTCCGGGGCAGCACTTGGGGGTCCAGGGGGCCCTTGGAGGTCAGGGAGGGAATTTGGGGCACTTCAGGGTCCGGGCGGGCCCTTGGGGGCTCTGACAGGGGCTCTGGGGAACTGGGGGTGATGGGAGTTGTAGGCGCGGGTCTAATACGGTTAAACGGGTCCGCGGAGAATCGCGGGAGTTCGAGGCGCAGCAACAGTGGCTCTCGATTGGGAGCGGGGTATGACGGGAGATGAAGTCCCGGCTGGAACTGCGCCGGACGTGCACCGCGGAGCATCATGGGAGCTGTAGTCCCGGAAGTGGCTCCAACGCTTTGTTTGGGGGTCCGGGAAAGCTCTTTGGGACACTTCTGCGTCCGAGCCGCGACTTGAGATCCTCGTGGTAACGTAAACGGTTCGGGAGCACTTGCGGGGAGCTCGGGGAGCTCTAACCCGGCTCTTTAGGGCGCGGGGCACGGCAGGAGTTTTAGGCGCGGGGTGTTCTGAGGGGCTCTGGGCCCGCGGGGGAGGAGAGGAGATGAATTCCCAGAAGTGGCTGTACCGGGCATCTGTGGGGTTGGGAGCACTCAGGGGGTCCGGGGACGCTTTTTGGGGGTCCCGAATGGGCGCTGAGGGTGCACTGAGGGATCCTGGAGGGTCTGGGGGACACTTAAGGGACAGAAAGGGAGGGCGGATGCCGGAGTTCGGTGGAGCGCGGAGCATGACGGGCGTTGTAGTACAGGCTCCAATGGGGCTCAATCGGGCCGCGGGGCATGACGGGAGTGGTAGGCAAAAAGAACAGATGTCGCCCACCCTAGACACGGCCCCGAGGCCCTGATTCCCGGCGCTGATTGGCTTTGAGCCGGTGATGGGCGGGAGCCTCGGCAAATGGGAGGCAGGGGAGGCAGGAACAGCCTCCTCTCAGTCCTTCCAAGTACAGCCCAGTTCATCCTCATTACAACCCCAGTACAACCCCACTGCCCTCCAGTCCCTCCCAGGACAGCCCAGTAAAACCCCACTGCCCCCCAGTCCCTCCCAGTTCAGCCCAGTCCCTCCCAATACACCTGAGTCCATTCCCAGTCCCTTCCAGTTCCCCCAGTGTCATCCACAGGATGCCCCAGTGTCCCCAGTGTCCCAGTCTTCCCATGTCCTGCTATGTCTGTCCCAGTGTCCCCAGTTTGTCCCAGTACCACCCAGTATCCCTTCCAGTGTCACCCAGTCTCAGTGTCTCTTCACAGCGTTCCCAGTGTTACCCAGTATGTCCCAGTCCCCCCCAGTGTTTCCAAGGACAGTTTAATTTCTCTCCGGTGGCTGTGGCAGCCAAACCCAGCAGTGGGGTCAGTGCAGTGCCCATGGCCACAGCCCCTTGCAGGGCCCAGTGCAGCTTGCTGATGATCCACCCTCACAGCTGGCCCAGGGCAGCTCTGCAGTGGCTTTGGTGGCCCTGGGGCTGGCACACACCTGAGCAGTGTGTCTGTTTGCACTGGGGAAACTCAGGAGTTTGAGATTGCTGCAAAAAATACAGAAAGGAAAACCCCTCTCAGGCTGGGTGCAGCCAGCTCTGCAAGCACAGCAGGGCCCAGGGCAGTGAGGACAGACAGGATGGGGCTGGGCAATGTGGAGCAAGGTTGTCCACGCTGGGTCAGAGCTCCAGGCACAGCTTCTGTGAGCAGGCCAGAGCTGCTGAGGAGAGACCCTGTGTCAGTATCAATCACAGAATGTTGCAATTGTATCTGCTTCAAAGAGAAATTTAATAAAAGACACCCTTTAAAATAGGAATGTATATTTTATTACTGCTCTTTGAAATCTTTCTCCGTAACTGGACTAGGAAAACTTTAATGACCCTCTCAGGGCTTTGCTGTTGTTTACATCAGACTCAGTCCCTGAGAGAGTGTTCAAAACTTTTCAAAAACTCAAACAACTCTCCCAAATTTTCAAAGCATGGGAAGGAAATTATGGCACCAAGGGGAAAGCTGGGGAGGCCCAGTCAGGTGGGCAGCAGCAGAAAGGAATTTGACAGCCAGGGGAGGGGCAGTGGTAAACATGTCCCCAGAAGGAGCCTGGAGCAGCCCAAGGCTTTGTGTGGGCAGGCAGAGGCAGGCAGGAGGCAGAGCTGTCCCCAAGGAAGGGCCCAGCCAGGTGGGACCCGGGGATGGGCAGCCTGAAGGGACAGAGGCGCAGGGCAGGGACACCATGGGACAGCCTGGGCTGCACAGGGCACAGGGATGGGCAGCAGCTGCAAGACAGCCCTGACAGAGCCAACTTGGGCAGCACTTTGGCCATGGCTGCTGGCCCTGGGCCTGAGACTCGAGGGGACAAGTGACCCTTGCAGGCCTGAGCCCTCATTGCCTCCTTGTCCCTGCTCAGCAGCCTGGCAGGAGCTGCCCCATGCTCCTGCCCTTGGCATTGCCCATCCCCACATCCCAGTGCCCATCCCGGGAAGAGCCCTGAGCAATGAGGGAGGGACAGGATCTGCCTTGCCAGGGGCTGGGGCTCAGGCCTTGGCCCTTTACATTCCTGAAACGCATCCAGGTTTGCCCAGTGCCAGAGACACCTTTGCCTTGCTTGTGCCCACCTGTCATTACTGCCTCCAGTGTTCTGCTCTGACTGGAACTTGGGGACACTTTCCCAGTCGTGTCCCTCTGTGGGACCCATTAAAACTTCAAGAAAATTTGGAGTCCAAATTTAATTTTGAGTTTCTGAGAAATTTTTTGAAGACACACTCAGGGACCAAGTCTGATGTAAACAACAGCAAAGCCCTGAGAGGGTCATTAAAGTTTTCCTAGTCCAGTTACGGAGAAAGATTTCAAAGAGCAGTAATAAAATATACATTCCTATTTTAAAGGGTGTCTTTTATTAAATTTCTCTTTGAAGCAGATACAATTGCAGCATTCTGTGATTGATACTGACCCAGGGTCTCTCCTCAGCAGCTCTGGCCTGCTCACAGAAGCTGTGCCTGGAGCTCTGACCCAGCGTGGACAACCTTGCTCCACATTGCCCAGCCCCATCCTGTCTGTCCTCACTCCCTGGGCCCTGCTGTGCTTGCAGAGCTGGCTGCACCCAGCCTGAGAGGGGTTTTCCCTTTCTGTACTTTTTTGCAGCAATCTCAAACTCCTGAGTTTCCCCAGTGCAAACAGACACACTGCTCAGGTGTGTGCCAGCCCCAGGGGCCACCAAAGCCACTGCAGAGCTGCCCTGGGCCAGCTGTGAGGGTGGATCATCAGCCCAAGCTGCACTGGGCCCCTGCAAGGGGCTGTGGCCATGGGCCCTGCACTGACCCCACTGCTGGGTTTGGCTGCCATGTCCACCGGGAGAAATTAAACTGTCCTTGGAAACACTGGGGGGGACTGGGACATACTGGGTAAAACTGGGAACGCTGTGGGAGACACTGGGACATACTGAGAGTGACACTGGGGGATACTGGGACAAACTGGAAACACGAGGAATGCTGAGGGGGAATCTGGGTGGACTGGGATTGACTGTGGGGGTGCACTGAGACAGACTGGGACATAGCAGGACATATTGGGAGTGATACTGGGGGATACTGGGACAAACTGGGGACACTGGGCCATCCCATGAGGAAGACTGGGGACACTGGGGCATCCTGTGGATGAAACTGGGGGAGCTGGAAGGGACTGGGAATGTACACTCAGGTGTGTATTGGGATGGATTGGGTTGAACTGGGAGGGACTGGGGGACACAGGGGTTGTACTGTTGGGATGAACTGGTCTGTACTGGGGTTGTACTGGGCTGTACTAGGGATGAACTGGGCTGTAGTGGGAGGGACTGGAGAAGTTGAATGGGCTGTTCCCGCCTCTGCTGCATCCCATTTGCCGAGGCTCCGGCCAATCATCGGCTCAAAGCTATTCAGCGCCAGAGATCGGGGCCTCGTGGGCAGTGTCTATGGTGGTCGACATATTTTCATTTTGCTTACAACTCCCATCATGCCCCACGGCCCGATTGAGCCCCATTGGAGCCGGGACTACAACGCCCGTCATGCCCCGCGCTCCACAGAATCGCCGGGATCCGCCCCCCCTCTGTCCCTTAAGCGTCCCCCAGACCCTCCAGGATCCCTCAGTGCCCCCTTTAGCGCCCATTCGGGACCCCCCAAAAGGTCCCCGGACCCCCTGAGTGCTCCCAACCCCACAGATGCCCGGTACAGCCACTTCTGGGAATTCATCTCCTCTCCTCCCCCGTGGCCCCAGCGCCCCTCAGAACAGTCCCGCGCCTAAAACTGCTGCCGTGCCCCGCGCCCTAAAGAGCCCGGTTGGAGCTCCCCGAGCTCCCCCCAAGCGCTCTCGAACCGTTTACGTTACCACGAGGATCTCAAGTCGCGGCTCGGACGCAGAAGTGTCCCCCAAGAGCCTTCCCGGACCCCCAAACAAAGCGTTCGAGCCACTTCCGGGACTACAGCTCCCATCATGCTCCGCAGCGCTTTCCAGCGCTGTTCCAGCCGGGACTTCATCTCCCGTCATGCCTCGCGCCCCATCGAGAGCCATTGCAGCTGCGCCTCGAACTCCCGTGATGCTCCGCGGCCCCGTTAAACTGTATTAGACCCGCGCCTACAACTCCCATCACGCCCCAATGGCCCAGGGAGCCCCGTCAAAGCTCCCCAAAGGCCCGCCCGGACCCCGAAGTGCCCCAAATTCCCCTCCCTGACCTCCAAGGGCTCTCCTGGACCCACAAGTGCTGCCCCGGACCCCGAACTCTCCCTCGGAATCCCTGAGTGTCCCCCGAAGTGCCCACCTGGCTCTCCGAAGTGTCCTCCAGACCCTCAAGTTCTTTCTGAATTTCTTCCCCAGACACAAAACTGCCCCAAATGTGCCCCAGAAATGTCTGCAGGGACCCCAAATGGCTCCATTTACCCTTTCTGAGAAAATGATAAAAAAATGACAAAATTATTTAAAATAGGACGAATTAGCATAAAGAAGGAGAAATCAATAGCCACACTGTCAATGAATTCATGAAGGGAATTGTGTTACTTAGAATAACCAATAAATTTTTTGCTTGCTAAAAGGGCATGGATTTTTTATTATATATTAAAATTTGGTAATACAAATATAGAATAATACTATTATAAATAAGAAAAATAATTATGATTTTATTAATTCAGTAAATTTTATTTTTAAGGGGAAATGCATAATTATGTTTATGTTTTGGGATGTCAGTCTGTAAGAGATGGTCCAAAAGATCCTCATCTGCCTCACAACAACCAAATCAAGGACAGAGATTGAAGCCCTCCCAGGGAGTGAGACCCTTAAAAATCTACCCCAGGGTGCTGGCCTGACTGGAGCGGGATGTCTGCCATAGGAAGCAGGATGTTTCCCATAGGAACCAGTCCTGAAACAACGGGCCCCGCTCACTGCTGGCACCGGTTTGTGCTGTTCAGATCTGGGCTGTCTGTACCTGTTCCCAATGGATTTATTCCCCACTGTGCCCTCAATGTGCCGTCCTGCTCCCCTCCCGGCAGAAGATTATAAAAGACCTCTGAGTTAACCCAAGACTTTGAGACTCTCCCCAACGTGACCAGACAGATCTATTGGCCGGGCCATGAGGATTTAATCTCACTGTTGGCAGCTATTCCCCCCTTCTTTTCTCTGTCTCTCTATCCTTTTCTGCTTTTTAATCATCTAGTTGCATCTGCTGTGGACATTCAATAAAAGGTGCATTTGTTTGGATTAATACTGAAAGTCCCCTGCTGTGTGTCTTTGCACCCTGAGATCAGTAAAAGGAACCGTTGTGACCCCTTCTTGTACCAGGGGATGGTGACACGGCCTGATGAGGCTGCTGCCCACAGCATGTGAGCGTGATCTTCTTGGTGGCGACAGCATTGGTTCATCTGCTCTTGCTTTCTGGTCTCCCTATCCCAGAATTACCTAGGCCACCTGCCTTTCTTACATTGTGGTTCTCTGTAGTTCCATCAATAGTCAGCCCTTCTTAAGTTCACTCTTGGAATAGGGGATTATCACCTCCCCATCGTATCGAGTGCATTTGGGTGCACTTGAATGCATTTTGCCTGCATTCAAAATATGGTTCTTGTTTTTAATTTACTGTGGAATCTCTGTTTGTATTTTCTACCTCTGTCGAGGCTGGGATTGAAGGTACTTGAGATGATATTTCAGGTTCAGATTCAGGTGGTTTTTGTTTCTTATCAGTGACACAGCCTCACAACCATGAGTTCTGCAGCCTTTCATCTAAGGCACAAAATGGCTCATCACTGTCTCTTGTTACAAGGCCTGGGTGGTACCAAGGAGACCATGGTGATCCTGGGGATCCAAGGAGACCGTGGTGACACCATGGAAACTCATGGAACCATGGGCACTGTGACACAGCAGTATATATATAATAAAGCGAGCCTCTCTAGGTAGGCCCGATTATCATATATATAATATGCCCAGCTAGCTCAGATAGTCAAGTCTTTAGCGGAGACCCAATAGCTGAGTTAAGCAAGGGCCAAGCCACCGAGCTCCTTCCTAGCGAGCTAGTGATATTCAGCTTTAGTGATTTCAGCTCTTTCAAAGTTCAGCTCTGCTGCTAGGAAGATCGCCCTGGGGCAATGGCATAGTGTGATGGAGAGAGGGGAAGAGAATACGCAAGTTCCGCAGTGAGGTTTATTCGGGAGGTCTGCGAAGGGTTACAAGCTGTTCTTCTTCTCCACCTGTGGGGTACAGAGGCTATTTTATAGCCTTGGCATGGATCCAAAACCAGCCAATAGCCGCAGGTTTAAGCATATTCCTTTAACTGACCAATAGCTAAGTTACAATAGTATTGCCTTAACTGATTAAAGGGCTGGGTTTCAACACGGTCGGGTCAGAGGAACAAGATAACACTTGCTCAGGAATGACTCAGCATTCAATTCTCCAAGGAGCTTTTCCTGTATCTTTGGGGTTCACTACAACTCCCTTTCTGTTTTTACTAAAAAGGCATCCCTATAGTTCTTTTGAAACAGTGAACAAGGCACGAGAACATAGCTAACACAATCACAACTACAAGGAGAATCAGCAAAATTCCTTAACCAAAGAAGCAGCCCATCCTGTTAATCCCCAATGCCCAAAAAAGTTCATTAACCCAGTCTGGAATCCTTTCTACTTTCAAGTCCTTCACGAGATCTTTCAGTTTCTGGATGTTCGCATGGATGGATTCCGATCGTGAAGAGAGGTTGAAGCAGCACATTCCTTCAAGTCCTCACAGCCGTGTCCGTGGGGCAAGCAGCAGGAAGTCGATTGCTGCTCGATTCTGGAGTGAAGCTTGTCTTGTAGTTTCTTCATCCTTTAAGAGATCACTCAGGGCTGCAGATGTGGCATTAGCTTGTTTACTGAGCCAGCACCCAAGGTGACTGATTCCACCGAGGGCTTTAGCTGCAGCTACCCAGGGTAAAAACAAGGAGACCGCAATCTTTTTCTCGGTTTGTTCCAATCGTACAATTTAGGGTCACAATTTTCATCAAATTCAGTGTAGGACCTTTTTTGTTTTGATTCAGTTCCTTTTTCCAATTATGTAACAGGGTGATGTTTGGAGTAAGGGTGGAAAGTTTTCAAGGGTACAGGGACCTCCTGGAGTAGGGGAGGGATCCCCTGCCCAAACCCTGTCACCACAGATGAGAAACATTCCCTTTGGGTAGTACTTTGGGATGGAGCTTCTGGACACAGAGATCACACGAGCCGTGTAATTGCACCAATCGTGAGGGTTATAGGCTTTGTTAATTGGTGATACATCTTTTTTCGATATGTGTTTTTGTTCTGGTCAATTCCTGGCCAATTACTATTTTTTGGACGTCTAAAGTAAAATTTGACACAATATGTGGCCATGGAGGACCCCAATAGATCCAATTCTTGGGGCTCCTGATTATCATCTGGCAGAATTTTTGTCCACTCGTCCCAAGTATCAACCACATTGGGTGTCTTACCTGTGGTGCGGAGAACTTCTGAGTTATAGAAAGGCCAATCATCTGCAACAAAGGGAATTCCTACTAGACATGTGGAAAGTGGGTTATCAATGCTTCCCATGGACAAGCACATGTCCTGTTTTAGCGTTTTTGCTAAGGTTACCCAGACATTATGACTGGGCTGAGGGCTGATCCAGCCGGAGACATGCGGTGCAGTGAAGAGCATCCAGGCTGCAGTGAGGACAGCACCAACAGAGATATTTTTCATCTTTGGGCAGGAATAGGGCTTCTGATAGGGAATATAAACAAAATTGTTATCTTTATGATGAGAGGGTTTTACCTAGATCTTTTCCTGTTCCTGTCCTCCCCTTTTTCTTTTAATTTCTAAGTTATGCTAAGGGAGAAGGAGTGGGTAGAAAGCAGGAGGGTTTTTTTTTTTTTCAAAAGTTAGAGAAAAGGAACAATAGGGTATTTAAAATGCAAAAAAAAACAGAGTAACAACACATAATTCAAAAAACTTTCGTGTTAAGGCTATCTATGGCTTGATGCAGCAGGACATTATGTTGTCCTCAGTTTTGTCTGCTGTCTTGTGATGGGGCGGTCTGTTCTGGTGTTAGAGGGAGTTCAAGACTTCTTCTCCAGGCCGAGCTGGTTTGGTTCTGAGGTGGTCTTGTGTTTGCCTCAGGAGAGTTCTTGTCTTCATCTGCAGGAGCGGTATTCAGAGATTCTAAGTATGGTTTTACATTTTTCCTGGGTACCACCTTGGACCGGATGGCAGTAGCACACACGCATGTCCTCTACCCCAAGTAATCAGCTGATAAGGCCCAGAAACTTGATGTGATTCAGGATCCTTCACGAGCACTGGTGGTTTTCAGTAAGCTTTGCTTGGGTGGAATTTGCAAAAAGTGGCGAAGTATTGGTGGATCAGGCTCTGAAACTGAACAGTTCAAAAATTGATGACATAGAGAGCCTTACAAAGTCTTTCCACTGGAGATGTGAATTTCGTGTCTCTGTTCTGCTGATTGAGGACTCTTTTGAGGGTTTGATGTGTCCTTTCCACGATGGATTGTCCTGTGGGGTTTACAGGTATGCCAGTCTTGTGTGCTATGCCCCATGCATTGAAGAACTCCTTTAACTTACGGGAAGTGTAAGCTGGTCCGTTATCTGTTTTGATTTCCTTTGGTACTCCCAGGGTGGCAAAAGCGAGTAGAAAGTGTTTTATTGTATGCAGTGCATTTTCTCCTGCATGTGATGATGCAAACACAGCTCCTGAGAATGTGTCAACCGATACATGCACGTGTTTTTTGATCTTCCAAACGGTGCAAAGTGAGTTACATCTGTCTGCCACAGCTGGCAGCTGCTCAGACCTCTGGGATTGACTCCCATTCCCATAGATGGTATCTGATAGGTCTGACAGTTTGGACATGTAGCCACAATAGCCTTTGCCTGATCCTTTGAGAGTTTGAACATTCTCCCTAGGGCAGGCACATTTGATGGAAAACACATGAGACAGCTTTGCCTGGGCAAAGATGTCAGGAACATTAGCAGTTTCTACAGCCATTGCTAAAGCATCTGCTTTCCTGTTGCCTTCTGCAATAATACCTTGAAGGTCCGTGTGGGACCTCACATGCATTATATGGTAAGGCTGCTTTCTGTGGGAGATTAGGCGTACCAATTTAGAGAGCAGTTGGTACAACTTTGGGTTAGAAACCTCTTTGAGAAGAGCGTGTTCTACTCTCATAGCTATACCAGCAACATAAGCTGAATCTGTGACCAGATTAAAGGGTTCATTTTAAATCTTTCAAAAAGCTCTGACTACAGCTGCTAATTCTGCAATCTGTGGTGAACCCTTGTACAATTTGTATGTCAGATTCCCAATTTTGTGTTTGGGGTCTCTCCATGTAATCACTGACTTGTGGGAGGACCCTGAGCCATCAGTAAAGAGGGTTAGAGCTTTAAGAGGCTTCACACTTTGGATTAGTTTTGGAATCAAATGGAAGGTTTCCTTAGAATTAAAAAGTTTGTGCTTTGGGATTGCAGCTGTGGTTCGACCTGTGTAGCTGTCTAAAGGCAAATTGAAGACTCTCATTAGTTTGGATCAGATCCTCAAAATCAGTAAGAGTTATTGGCAAGTATATGCATTCAAAGTCACAACCTGAAAGAGAGAGAAGGCACTAAATGCAGCCTTTTTTATTAGGTGTGCTATGATCTCCTGGTAGGTGGTAAGTGTCTTTGTGGGCTGGTTACTTGTAAAAATCCATTCTAATATCAGCAGAGGATCTCAAGCTGAGAGTCCCATTGAAAAAATCAGTCCATGGAATCGGGTGCTTTTCCCAGAATGATGAACTGGAAAGGCAGGCTGGGGTCGAAGCGATGAGCTTTGCGTGAAGACAGAGCTTCCTGGACTTTGACAATGGCACCTCTGGCTTCTTCTGTGAGAGTGCAGGAGAGTCCAATTCCTTAGGGTCCCCTAAGAAGGTTGAACAAGGGAGCAAGGTCCTCTGTTGTAATTCCTAGCAGTGGACGTACCCAGTTGATGGATCCACACAGGCTGTAAAGTCTCTCAAGGTTTTGGGTCATCAAGTATGGTGATCTGCTGGGGTACGATGGTCCTTTCCCGGATCTGGACTCCAAGGTAAGTCCATGGCTTGGTGTACTGGATTTTGTCCTCACGAATCTCCATCCCTGCCTTTTCTATGGCTTCAATAGTCTTTTTAACTGTGTTGTCCAAATGAGTTTTGTCTGAAGCACACACCAGGATATCATCCATATAATGGTAGATTATGGAATCTGGAAATAATTTCGAATGGGAGACAAGATGTGAGCCACATACCACTGGCAGATACTCCAGCGACGTTTTAAGTCCCTGAGGAAGAACGGTCCAATGGTATCTTTTGAGCGGGCCTCGTTGTTGAGCGAGGGAACGGAGAAGGCAAACCGAGGAGCATCATCTGGATGTAGAGGAATGCTGAAGAAACAGTCCTTAATGTCTATGACAACAAGTTCCCAGTCTCTAGGCAACATCGATGGGAGGCAAACCAGGCTGGAGGGAGCCCATGTCCTCGATGACCTCGTTGATTCTGCGAAGGTCGTGGAGAAGCCTCCATCTGTTTGTCCCAGGTTTTGCAGGACGAAGACAGGAGAATTCCAAGGGCTGTTTGGACTCAACAATGTGACCTTTAGCTAGCTGTTCTTCCACAAGAGCGTTTAGGGCGCGCAACTTAACTTTAGAAAGGGGCCACTGTTGGACATGTATAGGCTTGTCACTTTTCCAGATGAGTCGAGGTGTTTCAGGAAGCGCCCCTAACTCAGTGGCCCCACTGAAAAATCCCGAGTGGGAATACTTAAAGTGGCTCCCCACTGGGATAAAACGTCTCTGCCCCAAAGGGTGATGGGGGCCCTTACCACAAATGGGCGGATGGTTGCCATCTGACCTTCAGGACCTTCAACAAGGATGTTGTTCTTGCTCCTCATGGATACTGTATTTCCACCAATCCCGGAAATCATACCTGCAACAGGTTGTAGCTCCCAGCGCTTTGGCCAATCTGAGCGAGCGATGATGGTCACGTCAGCACCGGTGTCCAGCATCCCTGGCAGGTGGGTCAACTCTCCTTTGCAGGTGAGGCCGCACTCGATGAAAAGCTTGGATGTTCCCACGACTTGTACCCACATGGCTGTAGGGTTGAGAGGTATCTGTTCCCTGTGATTCTTTGGAAGCAAAAAGGCTTGTGCTATTGGAGTTCCCTTTGAAAGAAAAAATGGTAAGTCCATGCAAAATACCTGGATGAGGATTTCTTGTCCTGGCATCACCGTAAGCACTTCTGGAACAACAAATATTTCCTTTGGGCAATTAAGAGTCCCCTGTAATTAAAATGTCTGAGGGATCACCTTTAGGTCCATATTTACCAGTGGGAATTCTGTGAACATTGTCATTAGTAAACCTCAATGGACAAAGCAGTTACCAGTTGCGGTGGGTTCCCATCTGGGTGTCCTGTGGGTTGGATCCTCTTCTTGTGGTCTGGAACGCCTTGGCAAAGCGTGGTTGGGTCTGGATGGCCTTTGATTTGTTGTCATCGCCAAAACTGGCCCCTGGACCGGGCTCCTGCAAAGCGCGTTCCCGGACGCTGCTGGAGGCGTTGCTGGATCTGGGGTCTCTGATGAGGGTAGCGGTGGTATCGGGGGGTGACCTCTCAGGACAGTCCTTTATGTAATGTCCAAGTTCGCCACAGTGATGGCACTTTAGCTTGGTCTTTAGAAGTCATTACTGCATAAGCCCCAGAAACTCCTTCAGCAATACCCTTAGCGACAGCTTGAGCCACTGTGTTTTCAGTGGACATGTGACGCATACAGCATTCTAGCATTTGCTCTATAGTAGGGTTTGTATCCACGGGTAGGGACCTCAAAATGGCTTTGCACCTTTCATTTGAATTACTTAAAGCAAGCTTACATAAGAGTTCCTTCCTTGCCTCTGCACTTTCAATCTGTTTCTCCAAAGCATCTTTAATTCTGTCCACAAATTTAATAAAACTTTCATCTAACCCTTGTTTAATAATAGAAAAATGCATTGTTGGCATTGACTCATCATGCATGAGAAGCAGAGAGGTTTTTGCTGCAGTTGCAACATCTTGTAATGCGTCTTTTGTTAAAGTTTCTAATTGATTAGCAGGTTGTTGTAATGCACCTTCACCTGCAAGTTGGTCTACTGAAAAGTTTCTCTTATTAGCATCTGCAGCATAGGAATCTGATAATATTTTCAAATGTTTTTTCCAATTCCTTTCCCATAGCATATATTCTGCTGGGGATAGGAGGCAATTTGCAATATTTTTTACATCATGTGGAAGTAAAACATATGCAGAGAACATAGCTTCTAGAAAATTTCTAAAGATATGTGCACCTCTGCCATGGTCTTTGGCTATATTTCTTAATTGCACTAATTCCTTATTCGAAATTGCTTTCCACATTTTAATGGTGGCTGCTCCACCGTTCCGTCCTTGCATGTACTCGACTGGAAATGCATTAATTTTCTGTGCAAGATCCCAATCACCAGCCTTGGTGGCCTCCATCTTAATGAGAGCCCATGGGTCTGAATGAATCGTTTCAGAATCTGATTCACTGGAGGAGGCCTCTGAGGAGGACTGTATTATTAATTTGGATTTAAGTTTTTATTCGCTCAAACGTTTTCAAGGGTTTCACAGGCTGGTCAGAGGGTGGCGCTATTGGCACCAGGGTAGAAGCACAGCAAGCACAGGAACGGTGGGGGTTTCATAACTTGGGGGTTTCTGAAATTCCGTTCTGGGGAGGGAGGGGTGTTGAGGAGGCGCGGAGGGAGGACAGGGGGCTGAACAGGGTGGGGTGCGGGGATAGGGAGTTGGGGAGCACGCAAAGGTTTATTGAGATTAAAAAAAAAAAACCACTTACAGGCATGGATAGGTGTTTGGACTTCACGCTACTGAAATTCTTCTGTCCCGGGAAAAATTTTACAGGGGACTGGAAGGAGAAGGGAGAGGGAGGACGGAGCCGCGGGAAGAGGCGGGGGCGGGACGGCAGGAGGGGTGAGGCGGGTGCCACCAATGCAGGATGAGAAATTCAAAGAGGGGCGGAGGGAACCGCGGGAGAGGGAGGGGGACGGGGCGGGGCAAGTCCCGGGTCTCTGGGGCCAGCCGCAGGGAGGAGCGGGCTGCACCCAGAGCGGCAGGCGGTGGGGGATGTCGGGGGGGGACGGGCGGAACGCCATTGGAGGGAGAGCGGGGAGGGGGCAGGACCACTGCTGCAGGGGGGATTGGCTGGGGACGGAACGAGACCACCGGAACCTGGCAAGGACAAGGGCCCAGGCCAGGGGAAGGCAGGACCTGTGGCGAATTAGATAAGGAATTGTTGTGGGGGCCGGGCCCCCAGGACCCCCAAGGGCGGTGGGAGAGGAGAGTGTTATCTCAGAGCCCGCGGGGACAGTGGCATCCGGGCTGATTAGCAGGGTCTTATCACTCAAGCCATTTGCATTCGAAAGGCCACTAACTGAACACGTTTGCAAAAGTTTTTAAGTAGTTAAAATTCTGAACGCTTTTAGTTATAAAATGAAATAAAGGCAAGAAATTAGTTACAGAGAAATCTTGTCTAGTTTGAGTTATATAGAGAGTGTTGCCTATTTTTGTCCCAAAAGGAATCGTCAGTAACAGTGTTCTTATTAGTTTCAGGAAAATGCGAGGTAATCCATACAACAAATTTTTAAGACTGCTTTTTGAAAGTTTACCAGAAGAAAAGAAAAAGTTGTTAGTAGATAGAATTTCTACAATGGTTAAATAAATCTCTCTCTCGATATCAGAAAAGCTTTTGGGGTGCGTAAAGAGGCACCCATATTCCTTCCAACAGAAAAAACAGAAAAAAAAAAAAAAAAACCAAAAAAAATCAGAACCCCAGAAGGTCGCCGCATCAAATGTTAATTATACATACCAATCCTTTGGGGCTAATTCTGTGGAAGGCGACATATAGTCAGTTCTCCTCGAACAATCTATGTTCAGGTGTTAGATGTGAGGTTCCGGGACTGACCGCTGGGAGAGAGGTTTCCTCCGAACCGAAGTCCTTTTCCCAGCGGCGGCGCTTGACAGGCAATTACCCTGAAGCCCCCCTCAGTTTCGATGCTCAGCTACAAATCTTCCAGAAGGGATCTGTGCTCCGAACCCCACAGTGGCAGTACAGCCAAATATATATAATAAAGCAAGCCTCTAGGTAGGCCCGGACCCCATATATAATATGCCCAGCTAGCTCAGATAGTCAAGTCTTTAGCGGAGACCCAATAGCTGAGTTAAGCAAGGGCCAAGCCACCGAGCTCCTTCCTAGCGAGCCGTGATATTCAGCTTTAGTGATTTCAGCTCTTTCACGGAGTTCAGCTCTGCTGCTAGGAAGGATCGCCCTGGGGCAATGGCATAGCAGACGGAGAGAGAGGGGAGAGAATACAAGTTCCCTCAGTGAGGTTTATTCGGGAGGCCTGCGAAGGGGTACAGCGCTTTGTCTTCTCCACCTGTGGGGGGTCCGCGAGGGCTATTTTTATAGCCTTGGCATGGATCCAAAACCAATTTGCCGCAGGTTTAAGCATATTCCTTAACTGACCAATAGCTAAAAGGTTACAATAGTATTGCCTTAACTGATTAAAGGGCTCCTCACTTTCAACACGGTCGAGTCAGAGGAACAAGATAACACTTGCTCAGGAATGACTCAGCATTCAATTCTCCAAGGAGCTTTTCCTGTATCTTTGGGGTTCACTACACAGCAGGGCTTCATAGCACCAAAGAGTCAATTGTGACTCTACCAAACCTCACAGAACCAAGGGCCCATTGTGACACTAAAGAACTTCAGGGAACCAAGAGTCTCATATGACACAGGGGGTACTCATGGAACTATGGAGACCATTTTGAAACTTCAAGGCCTGATGGAACCAAAGGGTCATTGTGGCACTTGTGAGCCTTGAAACCAAAGAGACCCCAGTGACACAGTGGGGCTCTGTGGAACCAGGGGGCCATGGTGACATTGTGGAGTGTCATTGAACCAACTGTCCATGGTGACACTGCAGGGCCTGCTGGAATCATGGACACCATTGTGACACTGCAGGGCATCATGGAAGCAAGGGGCCATTGTCACACTGTGGGGCCTCTTCGGATCCAAGGGCAGTTGTGATACCATGGAAATTATGGCAGCTGTGGCACCATGAAACCAAGGAGACCCTTGTGACCCTACAGGACCCCATGGAACTAAGGATTGATGGAACAGTGCAGGACACATGGAACTGAGGGGCCATTGTGAAGCTGTAGGGCCAAAAGGGCCCATTGTGACAGTGTGGGCCCCCATGGATCCAAAGGTCCATTTTGACATTGCAGGGCCTCATGGAATCCTGGAGACCACAGTGAAACTTTGAGGCCTTGTTGAATTCAGTGGCCCTGCAGGGCCTCATGGAACCGATGAGACCCCATAGAACCAAGGGTCCATTGTGACCCTGTGGTACCAAGGTGTCGTGGGTTGACCCAGGCCAAATGCCAGGCATCCATGTGGGCTGCTCACTCACTCCCCTCTGCAGCTGGACAAAGAACATTTAATAAAGGGTTCATGGGTTGAGATAAGGACTGGGCGAGATCGCTCATCAAATACTGTCCTGGGAAAAACAGGCTTAGCTGAGAGATGTGAAATTCATTTATTACTAACAAAGTCAGAACAGGAAAAGGGGAAATGAAATAAGCCTCTCAGCTCCCTCCTTCCAGCTCTACCTCCTACCCCAGCAGTGCAGGGAGACAGGGAATGGGGATTATGGTCAGTTCCTCACCCATGGCTTCTGCCCCTGCTCAGGGAGAGGAGTGGTTCCCCTGCTGCACCGTGGGTCCCTCCCAAGGGAGACAGTTCTGCAGGAGCTTCTCCAATGTGAGTCCATTTCAGGGGCAGCAGCACTCTGCAAACTGCTGCAGTGTGAGTCCATCCCAGGGACAACAGTCCTTCCCAAACTGCTGTGGCATGGGTCACTCTTCCAGGGGGTGCATTCCTCCAAGAACAGGCTTCTGCAGCCTGGGAGCAGGGCCCCTCTCTCCACGGCTCTCTCACAGGGTGCCTGGGTCTCCAGTGCCTGGAGCACCTCCTGCCCCTCCTTCTGCACTGACCTTGATGTCTGCAGAGTTGATCTTCTCACATGTTCTCCCTCTGCTCTCCTCTGACTGGAGTTAAAACCGTGCCACAATCTCTATTTTGGTTTCTTTTTCAATCTGTTATCACAGAGGTGTTACCACCATTTGTAACTGGCCCAGCCTTTGCCAGCAGCAGGTCCATCTTTGAAGCCACCAGGAATTGGCTGAGCCAGAGACGGTGGAAGCTTCCAGCAGCTTCTCACAGGAGCCATCCCTGTGCCCCCCTGTGAAATACAAAGCTGTGTTTCGTGTCAGGTACATACAGGCAACATGTGTATTTGTGATTGTAATATGTGTGGAAACCGACGATGGGACAGTTATAAAGACGAATTCTAATAATTACTGAGGAAAGTAAAGCATGGAATAAGGCCTTTGAACCTATTTTTTGTTCGTAATTAACCTTTATAAGTCTTGAGTTGATTTAGGAGCATTTGAATTAAAGCTTTAAGGATGTTGCTTTTTGATAGGAACTTTCTGCTTGCAGCTGAGCCTTAAAGAGTTTTGCAATAATAACC
The DNA here is from genome assembly GCA_024865655.1 of Emberiza elegans. Taxonomy (NCBI): domain Eukaryota; kingdom Metazoa; phylum Chordata; class Aves; order Passeriformes; family Fringillidae; genus Emberiza; species Emberiza elegans. The sequence continues at coordinate 2,758 of JALJVW010000130.1, read as the reverse complement.
TTTTGAAATATAATTTTAGAATATTGCTTGTAGTAAGGATCTTCAAAACTATAGCTTTAGAATACATTTAAGGAAACATGCAGCTTGATAATGGAAGATGAACATCAACTCAAGGATTATTAGTTTCAACCAAGGGAAGCTGGACATCACTGTTATGAGATTTATAGTCCTTGCAATCAAAAGATGGACCCACATCTGGAGAGCTGGACTCCACCAGATGGGATTCATCTTCCTTCTTTGGGAAACTGGACCACCACCACCTGGGATACTCCTTTCGGGACACATCCTGAGGAAAATTAAATTGCGAAAGTGTATAAATTGTGACATAAAAATTTGGAATAGAAACTGCTGAGAAAGCTGATGAGTACCCCTATAAATACCTATAAGCCTCAACTATTGGTGTGCAGTTGGAGGGAAAACTTCCTCCATTGTACCCAGCGCTGTATGGCTCATACTTTACCATATTAATTAATAAATGGATTGCTGCTTGAATATTGGCCTAGTCAAGCTTCTCATTTATAACAGAGCACAACAGTGCACCCCTGGTTCTGTGGGGTAGCACGGTGTCACCATGGTCCTCTTAGTTCAAGGCCCTGCAGTGTGACAATGGTCCCTTGCTTCCCGAGCATCCCAATCATCAGAGAATGACAGAATCAAATAGACTGGAAAAGACCTTTGAGATCATCAAGCCCAACCAATGCCCTAATACTGCCTTGTCACCCAGACCATGCCACTAAGTGCCACTGGAGAGTGACAGTGATTCTGCCACCTCCCCCCTGGCCAGCCCATTCCAGTTCCCACTCACCCTTTCTGTGAAGAACTTCTCCCTGTTGTCCAGCCTGAACCTCCCATGGTGCAGCTTAAGGCTGTGTCTTCTTGTCCTGCCCTCCAGCAGATCCACACTCACACCCAGCTTGGTGCCATCTGCAATTTGTGAATGCTGGACTCGATCCCCTCACCCAGATCATCAGGGAAGATATTAAACAGGACTGGGCCCAGCACAGATCCCTGGGGAACAGCACCAGTGCCTGGACACCAGCTGGGTGCAGCACCATGCCCACCACCCTCTGGGCCCAGCCTCCAGCCAGCTCTTAAATCTCCCAGTGGGGAGGGAACCTGCCCAAGCCGTGGGCTGCAGCTTTTCCAGGGAATGCTGTCAGAGACAGAGTCAAAGGCTTTGCTGGAGTCCAGGCACACAACATCCACAGCCTTTCCCGCATCCACAGGTGGGTCACCTGGTCATAAAAGGAGACCAGGTTGGTCAGGCAGGACCTGCCACCCCTAAATCCATGCTGGCTGGCTCTGATCCCTCAGCCATCCTGTGGGTGCCCTGTGATGGCACTCAAGGTGATCTGTTCCATAACCTTGCCAGGCACCCAGGTCAGGCTGACAGGCCTGGAGTTCCCCAGATCCTCCTTCCAGCCCTTCTTGGGGATGGGCTCACACTGGCACCTCCAGTCCTCTGGGACCTCCCTGCTGAGCCAGGACTGATGGTAAATGATGGAGAGCAGCTTGGGGAGCTCATTCACCAGCTCCCTCATCCCCCCTCACACCTGTGAGCATCTGAGTGGCTCAACAGGTCAGCAGCTGCTTCCTGCTGGATTCCAGGGGGCTGTTCTGCTCCCTGTTCCCATCTGCCAGCTCAGGAGAACCCTTGTCCTGAGGACAGCCTGTCCTAATAATGAAAATAGAGACAAACAAGGTGTAGCTCAAGCCTTTCCTTATCATTGGTTACTATATTCTCCATTGCATCCAACAATGAGTAGATGTTCTTCTTCTCCTTCCTTTTGCTACAAATTTTTATAAAAACTCCTTTCTTTTCTTTACAGAAGCCACCAGATTAAGTTCTAATTGAGCTTTAACTTCTCTGATTTTCTTTCTGATAACCTAAGGACATCCTTAAACACTTCATGCATTTCTGGTCCTTTTTCCCTCTGAGTTCTCACAAAAGCTCCATGTGCAGCCAGAACAGTCATTTTTCTCACTAGCTCATCTCTTGCCACACTGGGACAAGCTGCTCCTTTCCCCTTAAGATTACTTTCTTGAAATGTGTCCGTCCATCCTGGACCCCTTTGTTTTTAAGGGCTGTTTCCCTTTAAAAATCAGGATCTGATTTGGTGCTCCCCAAATCTGCATCCTTAATAGGACTAAGTCTGCCCTTGCTAATTCCAGTGTAGAAGTTATGTTGCTGCCCCTCCTTCTTTCACAGAACATTGAAAACTTGATTATTTCATGGTCACTGTGACCCAGGCAGCCTCCGAGCGCCACATCTGCCACCAGCCCTTCTCTGTTTGTAAACAGCAGGAGACAGAGCTTCCTTGGCAGTGGGAGTGTTACCAAAAAATTGGTAAAACAGAAAACTCCTTAACACCAGTGTAGCATTAAGGAGCAGCATTCTTTATTCGGCTGGATTCATAGGGGATAGCTCCTCCCAAAGCCCTGCATGCTGAGTACAGGAAAGTTTCTGTTTATATTCTGTATTTTGCTCACACATTCATTGATTGTCCTGGACTAAACATACATATGATAATAATTTCCCCAAAATCATTAACATATTTCCCTTCCCCTTTACCCATGCACTCTGGTTGTCCTGGGGGGGTCTCTCTGGTGGTCCCTGGTGGTCATGGACCCCAATGTTTTCCAGTGGGCCTGGCTGAGCTGGCAGAACACTGAGGCTGGTGAACTCAGTTCCCTTCCACCAATGGGCATTGTGTTGTTTCCATAGGCCTGGGTTTGGAGAACAAATATCCAGGTGTCA
>JALJVW010000129.1:45474526-45509383 GCA_024865655.1 Emberiza elegans | reverse complement strand
AGAAGAATAAATCAAACAATTTTACCGGAAAAAGAAAATCGTATTAAACTCTGCAAGCAAGACGTTGTTATATGCATAGGTTTGTGATTGTGATTTTAACCTAATCATTGTCGTACACATTACTAGTCTCCCTAACATACTGTATAGGCGCTTGTATCCCACAATAAAATAGGATTCTGATCACTGAGTCAGTCTCCCCATCTCTCTCCAGAGCCAACAACTGTGCAGAGTCTTTGCAGCATTTGATGCCATTTCCTTACTGCCATTTAAATACCTTCATTCAGTTTAAAGGATGATACAATCTTTATGTTTTCAAGATCCCTTTGAGGAAACACTATGTCAGAGGAGTCATCGCTCCCTTTTCTTTTGCTTCATTTGTAGTTTTCATATACTTATTTCAAATTTCTGCTAATGTCAATAAGAATACTGAGACTACTTATCAGGGTTGATGCTCTCAGCTGCTTTCCTCTTTCATACTGCTTCATACTGTACATGACCTAATGGCCTTGTTTTGTCATCTGCATTTTGCTGTGGTTTGCTAAAAACTGGCATGCACTGTCAGCTCACAATTTGTGTGTTGTCATTTCAAGGGCTTTGATGAGTTCCTTTCTGAGATTGCCATGCACTGAACTTTCACGTTCACAAAGACTTCATCTTCCATGAGTCGTATTTCAGTATATAATACTCTTTCCTGGAATGTTGGCAATATAGCAGCAAGTACTAAATTCCTTGCAAGTCCTGTCTTCTTAAATGACCATTTAAAAAGATTGCTTTTTGCCTCTGACTAATCTGCCAGTATTTAGATGGAGAATTTGGTACCTTTAATGAACCTCTTAGAAGGGATCTTATCACAGGCAATATCTCAGGCTTTCTTGAAATACTTGCTCCTTTGGGTCCTAACTCCATTCGGAGTGCATTTAAGATTTTTTTTCACTGAAGCCATTCAACAATGCCTCTTCTCTTACAAAATGTGATGTGGTGACAAAGATGGATCGCCATGAAAGGTCATACACATATAAAGGTTAATCGTAAGAATGGTGGTTCTCTCCTGCAGTTCCATTTGCAACCGAGTTGATATTCCAAAGCTAAATATTCCAGGCCTGTGAACACAAAAGGAAGTCTTTGTCTTTTGCAAGAATTACCCCTAGGAGGATTTGTGTTCTTTTTGATTTCTATGGCGTTAGCCCTGTTGCAGAAAAAAAGTAGATAGTACTCTCTTCTTGTGTACTCTCTTCTTGTGCTCTCATTCCCCCCTCTCTGCTTTGCATGCCCTAGTTAATCTACCGGTGTGACTCATTTGGCATCATCTCATAGTGCAAATTCTGCATAGTTTCATGTACTTACAAATGCCACTTGCCAAGGAGCTTTTATAACCATTCAAGGGGCAAAGAATTGTAGGGCTGGGCAACTTCAGGTTAAGTGGTTAAGTCATGCCATATTAAAGTGACTGAGCAAGTCAGTTGATCTAGGACTTTCACCTGGACACCTCTCAGAATAGCAGCTTGTCAGCAATGACACAGCCGTCTTCCTAGCTGTATTCCAGAAAGAGAAAAGGGACACCTTCAATGGTTAAGATGTTTGGCATGAGAAAACAGCAAGAAATGTACCACCAAATACTTGAGCCAGATCAAGTGTGTTTTTCTAGTGAGAATTTTGCAGTTGTTCTTTCCTGTCTGTGCCTTTACTTTTCACAGAAACCAGTGGAAGTTTTAATTATTATTTTTCTTTCTTTTGTTTTGTTGGCCTCCTTTTTTTCACCTGCAATTAACAATTTTGCCTTTCTTTTCTGGCTTCTCTTTCTTTACTAATAGAAGCATGAGGTCATCCAATCTTGTCATAAACATTCTCATACAGTGGGAAGAAGTAGAAGGTACATCTAAATGGAAAAAACAAACCCACAAAAATAGACATTTTTTACAGTCTTCTGTGAGAACATTAGGACACAAGATATTTTTGAACTGAGTTGTGCTGTACTGATGTAACTTTTAGCCCACTCATTATTATTATTACACGTGTTTGGCCTTTAGTACAGAGCCTTTGAAATCATCCAGCCCAATATTTTGGCTAATTTTGTTTTATTTCTAGCGAGGACTTTGTTTCTTAAGGAATAGTCCAGAGCAAGAGCATCCATGGTAGAGTTATGTGACTGTGGTCTCAAGGGTTTGCAGGTGAAGAGAGATGAGAATGTTGACTCCATGATCAGAAGGCTTGATTTATTATTTTATGATACATACATATTACATTATAACTATACTAAAAAGAAATAAAAGGAAAAGTTCTCAGAAGGCTAAGCTAAGAATAGAATAGAATGAATGAATAACAAAGATCTGTGTCTTAGCAGAGAGCGAGAGCCAGCTCTGCCATGAGTGGTCAATAAATCCAAACATCCACAGGAGACCAAGCACGGGTCCACCTGTTACATTCCACAGCAGCAGATAACCATTGTTTACATTTGTCTCTGATGCCACAGCTTCTCAGAAGGGAGAAAAATCCCAAGAAAGGATTTTTCACAAAAAATGTCTGCGACAGAGTTATGCTATCATAATCAAAAGCGTTGTAAATTCTGGTACAGTTTGTGCTGGTAATACGTCTAGGAAAGAAAGGTTTTACATCTTTTTTGACTTTCAAATGTAACCATTATTTGAAATAGTTAAGAGTTGGGGGTTTCCCCCCTACAAAATACTTATCCATGGAATGTTACTCAGGGATTACACATAAAAGCCCACCCTGTAAAATAGGTTGCAGATACTCTGCAGTAAGTGCAGTTTAGCAGCTAGAGATGATAACGTGGGTTAAATAACATCCCTTCTGCAGTGATGGAAACTCTGTCTACACAGACATACTCAACAAAGGTTACCATGGCTTAGCTCCTGTCCTAAAGCTAATGTGCATTTTAAAACTTCCCAAGAAGGTGAATTCAAGCTCCTTCATTGCTCTGTGCTGGAGTCCCAAGAGAATTTCAGTGTGCTTTTTGTTATTTATAGCTGTCACTGCTTAGCTCTTGAACACGAGACTCCCTCATGACTGATGAAAGTTGTCTAGTTAAGAGTGGGTCAAAGACATGGTCCTGCTCTAGAAGGAGATGAGAAGGTTTGTGCAGTCTTTGTCATCTCTACTGCTTGTGATTTCTATACAAAACCAGTGGGAAGTTTTCTGAAGGCAGTCCAGAAGCTGGCAATATGGACGGCTTACAACCGAACTCTTGCTGCAGTGCTACCATGTTGATACCAGAAAGGACTTAAAAAAAATTAAAAGGGCAAACAAAGCAGCTGGAAGGAAAAGAACATTAACCATTATTCCATTCTTCTAATCTATCCTTCTTTAAATCATCATTTTCATGCAGTTTCACAGCTGAGTTGGTATCCCTGAAAAGGAATCTGAGACAGAGTGTGGAAGAGGCTAACAGCAGCCCTGTTAGCTAAAAGAGCAAGAAGAAGCTGAGAAGCAAGGAAATGATGATAAAGAACTCTATCCAAGGCTGTATTCAAGGAGACCAAGAAAAGTGAGGAATTGAAGAAAGAACTTTGCAACTAGACGAAGTATTTTTAGAAAGTTAGTTGAAGTCACTGTAACTTTTCACCAATAGTGTTGTGTTGATTTATTGTAGCTAATAGTTAGAAGAAGTATAAACAATTAGAAAGTGTATAAATAGTCAGCCATGTTTGATAATAAAGAGTTGCCATCTGAGACTGCTTGTAGTCTCTGCTTTGTGTCGTGGCTGCCCCAACATCGACAACAGAGTAAGCTTTTTAATGTAGATGTGACACAGGCCAAGTTGCCTTTTTTACATCAAATACGAGTTATGCTTGAGCTATCTTTTGCTTAAGGTACTTAGCTCACACTAAGAATTTTACTCATGATTGAGCAAATTTTACTGTCACAATTGAGTAAATTTTACTCATGATTGAGTCAATTTTAGTGTCACTCAGAATTTTACTGTCATGATTGGTGTTGAAACTTTTCAAGGAAAGCTCTGAATAGCAATGTTTGTCTAAAAATAGTATTTTATCTCCTGTATTTGTGTGAAGCAAGTAACCCTTTTGCTGTCACCAGTGTTGCTTAACCTTTCATGTCATATCCCTCTTCGTATCCATATTTTGCTTAAGGGTTATTAATCTACTTTAGAATTGGCATGTGGAATAAGACTACTTTTTCTTTTTGAAAGCTAATGCCATTTGACCTACTTACAGCAAATAATTCATTAATTTTAAATCCCCAGCTATCATCTTTTACACAATTCTAACCTTCTAAAGAAGTAACAAAAGCACTCTCCAATACTTTCTTAAGCACACAAAATGCTTCCTTCCTTTGCAGTTGGCAACTCTAAAATGAACCACATCTGCAGTATTTTAACATGTGCCATATTTAGCCAAGTAATTCAAAACAAACAAAAAGCAGTCCCTTCAATTTGGAAATATTTTTAAATTGTTTTTGAATATACAAAACATACCCTTACCGTACACATTGCATGCAGATTTAATCGTCATGAAAGCAAACCCTATGTTGCTGTGGGGATAGCATGGTTTTCTACAGTTTTCCACAATTGTTCTTGGCACAGTTTTCTACTTATGTGACTGTTAGGACACTTGAAGGTACCTCTAAGGTACTGTAGTAAGCAGAAAAGGAGGAGAGGTTGTGCCTTATTTCTGGCTTCCTTTGGTTTTCTTGTGGGTTTTCTTCCTCTTGAAATCTTCATGTTACCTTTCAAGATACTGTGATTTAGATTTGCAGTTTACTAAGCTGTGTTTTTTGTCTGGAATTATTGTAAATGCCATAAGCAACCCAACCGGTAAATATGCATATTTTTATTATTTGCTAGCTACATAGAAAATATTCCAGCTGCTCTAAAATGCTTTTATTTGATATGCATTTTTATCACCATTCAAATGAAAAGAGAACGGTTGCTCTATTCACTGCTTTTGTACTGGATTCAGTTCAATGTGGGCTAACGGTGCAAAAAAGTCCTGCTGGAAGAAAGGATCTGCATAGAAATTGACCAAGACATGTGCTACAAGGCTCTTGCAAAGGTTCAAACGTTTCTCTACCTTTCTGGCAGTCTGTCTTCAGAGCAAGACTTGATGTGAGATTTTGCTAGCGTTTCTTTGACAGAAAGCAATACCAAAGCAAGCAAAATGGAGCAGCAAAAGAAGATAGCAGCAAAAGACACATTATCCCCTCTGTTATTGATCATTGTCAAAACAAATTTTTTCTCGCCATGTTACATAAAACACCTTAGTAGAGCTGAAGACTAGAAAAATAAAACTCTGTTCTGGATTCATTAAAAGCAAAGCCATCTGTGGACAGAAGTGCCCAGCGTGATGCTGGGAACTCCTGGCTGGTTTAAGTAAGCTGTCTGGAGAACTGCATTTTCGGTGGGCTTTACTTGCGTGTCTGTAAGGTGGGGAGTTTATGTGTGGCCTTGAGCCCTGAGAGTGCCATGGGCACAGAGACCCATCGTGTAGCTCTCTGACCAGCCACAGCACACTGAGGCATGATGGATTACTCCCAGAGGTCACGTGGTAGAAAGGTTTTCTGCCCCCGTTAAGGACAACACGTCCATTTTCTTGCATAGAGCCATTCTGTATGTTACAATGGTACCTTAAATTAATCAAGTGCTATTTGCACAATGGCCAGTGAGCTTGGATTCTTAAGCTTCTCCTGTTTGATCTGTTTCCTGCTTCAAAAAATAGCAAAACTTCCAAGGACTGCAACGACAAGAAGATGAAGCTGCTACTGTATTTCAAATGTTTGCCTAATAAAATGGTGATTCTTGCACATATTTGCAATGGTAATTTCAGGTACAGAAACACTAGCTCTGCTCAGGGCAATTCTGAAATTGACTTGAGCTGTTTTCCATATTTCTTAGCGGGTGAACTGAGACACTTCTAGCTTTCAAGACAGCGTTTGACAGCAGCCTCAAAAAGGCTCAGGCTGTTGGATGAAAAGGTGAAAAAACTGGGGTGGGTGGGGGAAAATTTCACTTCTGGTTTATGTCATAGATTCAGCCAGATGGTCAACAATCATTATTTTAATGAAGTTTGCGTTTTTGTGCGGGTTTTTTTGGGGCATTTATTTTTGAGGAGTTTTCGACGGGGATCCCCTGTTCTTTTTTGCCTCCCTTCCCTCAAGGCGAGGGGCAGCCTCCCGATGTGGCCGGCGGCAGTGCTGCCGCCTTGTGGACACAGAGCAGTACTGCAGTCAGCCGAGCCAGCGCTCTGCCCCTCGCCGCTTGGGTGCCGGGGGAAGTACGCGGCTGCCGAGCGAGGGAAGGGCGAGGGGCGGGAGCGGCCGGCGAGCGGGGCGGTGTCTGTAAATAGAGGGGAGGGGTGAAGGAGATTTCAGGAGTGCAAAGGGACACGATGACTGAGACGAATGGCAACGGCGAGGGCGGCCCGGCGGGGCCGGTTTCGGCGGGCCACGGAGGCGCGGTCGCAGCGCTCCGCGGGCCGGGGGCAGCGGGCGGGGGCGGGCGAGCGGCGTCGGAAGAGGGCTGCACCCCCCGACCCCGCGTCCGCCCCTCTCCAGGCGGTGGAAGCGACCGCGTGCGGGAAAATCCCGGCGGGGCGGCGCCAGGGTGGTGTGCAAGCGGTGCAGGAGGCGGGCGGGGCGGGATCCCGGCGCTCCTCGCCCTTTCTGCCGCCGTCTTTGGAAGGTCAGGCCAGGCGCCCGTCCGGTCCCTCCGCGTCCCTGCGCTGCCGGTGCACCGCCCCTGGCTCCGGTGCCGCCCGTGTCCTCGTCCTTGGAAAGGCGGCGGAAAATCGCGCCGAGAGCGCGGGGTCGGTCGTGTCCGTCCCGCCGCGTCCCTGTCTCGTCCCGCCGCCTTCCCGCACTCCCTCCGCTCTCCGCCGTCCCCGCTCTCACCCCCCGCCCCCCCTCGCTCCACTCCCGTCCAGGGAAATGGAGGAAAACACAAAAGCAAAAAGCATCGGGGCAGAACAGCCACTGGAGGTGCCTGAGCCGTTTCCCTGCTCGCAGGCCCAGTTGCCCGCCGCAGGGAGCTGACAGGTACGCAGGACGGGCGGCGCCGGCACGCTTTGCCTCGCTGTGTGCTGGTGCCGTGCTGCTGCGGGAGGAGAGAGCGAGAGCTCCAAAGCCCTGAGCAGAGCGCTGGGAAACGGGAGGCGAGGAAGGCTTGGGCTAAGGATGGGTTGAAACGGGGCTGGCCGTTAGTGCACGGAGAGACATTTGTCATTCACGTTGACAAAATGAACACCTGGTACATCCTAGGGCTTCCTTGTGTTTCATGTGTTTTTATTTCATATTCATGTCATCACAAAAAGCAAGGATAGAGTAAATGGGACTGGTTCCCACTATTGCCGTGTGAAGGCTTTTTACAGGCTACTGTATTTATGTTCTCTTTTTTTCACTCCAAGCTTGGCTTTGCCCATCCTTTTCGCATGTCTGCTGCATTGGGTGTCCTCGGGAGGGCTGGGTTCCTCATCAGGGGTCTTAGAAGTTGCTATTAATTCTGTTTTTTCTGAAGGTGTATACAAGTGTGCTATTGAAACAGCTCTTTTCTCTCCTGAAAAGCTTTCCATCTATGACCACCCATGCGTCTATGTGTTTTAATAATGTAGCCAGATGCACTAAGGTTTTTACTTTCTAAGCCAAAACCTGTCATAGATGACTGTTTGCTTTCTGTCTGTGAGAAGTGGCATTTGTGCTGGAGAGCTGCAGCTGGGAAGAAATGATGGATTAAATGTGCTCTGGGAATGGATGGGCACGGAAAGAAACACTTGCACAGAAAGGCAAAGCAGTGATGATTCCAGAGGAAAAATGAGAGGTGATTGCTTCTGATCTGTGGGGGCTTTCCTTTGGAATGATCGATCAGAGAGTGTATGGAAGCAGAGAGCATATTCTGGTTATTTCTACTCTGTAAACTTCTCTCTGGCTTCACAGGTCTGTGCTGGAGAGTGGGAGAAAGGTCCCTGCTGCTTGCTGTGTCCTCGGCAGGCAGGGACCTTTGACCTTGGCCGGATGGGCTGGTGAGTATTGGATCAATCCCTGCCTCCTCATGAACAAGTTGTTTTAAGGAGTCATCACCAGGGACCGCTTTTAGCCAGCTTTGGTTCGGGTTTTTTTTCACAGGTTTCTGTGTGTTTTGATCCTGACATTGCCAAACCCTCAGGTTTGCTGAATTAGGGCTCCTACCTGTATGGCGCATGAAATATCCTGGAAGCTGATTGATGTCTTGGTCCTCCTGTTGTGTTCATTTGGGCTGTGCTTCAGGCTTCTCTCCCTGGGCTCTTGCAGTTGCTGTATCTCTTGGATGCTGTGCAGGACGGAATCAGGCAGCCAAACCTCAGGTCCACATTCTCCCTGACCCTCTACATTGATCGTGTGGCACAGCAGATCCTGAAGCCAAGTACTGGAACTTACTGCATGTGTCACTGCTGGGGTGAAAAACAGAGCCTTGGGGAGTGTTGATCTCCTCACCTGCTTTGTGCTTGTGCACTCTTGACTGAGCTTTTCATTCTGGGGAAGAGAAGGGGAGGCTGGGCAGCAATCGAGGGAGCCTCAGAGCAAAGGCCTTCTGCAGTTGCTGGACTGTTCTCCCAGCTTGGAACACTGCACACTCGCTACAGCTTCCACGGATTGTCGTCCATGGTGGATTGGGAGCCTTGTCCTCCACAATGCCAGCTTTTTCTCTTCACAGAGGAGCACATGACCACATGTACATAAAGGTAAACAGATTCCTTCTGTCATGCCAGTATTTGGACCTGAGGAAGGTATCAGGTTTTTTCCAGCTTTTCTACTGTTTCGATTTTGAGGTAAGAGTCCCATTTTAGGTATCCAGTAATTCTTCAGAAATGTATTAAAAACAGCTGTAAAAATGCAATGAAATCTCATTCTCTATAGGTAGTTAATTAGAGGCATCTTTCTTATGTTTCATATATGAAAAATGTTATTTCTGTGGGGGTTTTGTTGTTTTCTTAATACTAACGCACAATGAGTTGTGCTATGTATGCTCTGTGAGCACAATAAACAGAGTATTCTGCCCCAGCTAGCTACAATTCCTCTTTGAGTTTAGATTAGTAACTTTGTGTAGTAAAAACAAGGCGACTCTCGTGGCAGGAAGAAATGATGCCTCTGACTCCACTGATATCAGAAGGCTAATTAACTACTTTATTATACTATATTATTCTATACTATATTACACTACATCTAAACTGAAACTGCCCAAGCACTGAACAAAATCTTGTGACTGTCAGCTGACCAGTAGTTTGGACACGTGCTTGGACCTGATAGGCCAAGGAAACAAAGCACCCTCACTTTGAGTAAACAATCTCCATATTGCAGTCTACTATAGCACAACACAGGAGCAGCAAATGAGATAAGAATGGTTTTGATCATTCTTTTCTCTGCTTCTCTCACTGCTTCTCTCAGGTTCAGAGAACGTGAATCCAACAACTTTGAGTTCAACTGAAGTATTTTAGAAACAGCAACTTCTAAAATTCTATTTCCACTGCATGTTTGGGCTGCAGACTGACCGGTCCCGATGGATGTTAGTGATTAAATTTGATAGGAGTGGAAAATGAGAAGTCCAGAACAAGCTGTGTTAAGCCCTGAGCTGGCACTCAGAAGGAACCAGGGTTTTGTGCTCTTAGGAGCAGATATTCTTTGGAAATGTCTGATGGTGGTATTTTTCTTTGTGGCTTCCTGTACAAAACAGATTGTGAGTGGATTCTCAGATTTCTTGGAGAAGGGCTGCGTGACAAACATTGCTATGAGCTTTATGACCACCAGTGGGTTTTCTGGGTCATTCTATCCTTTTTCAACAGTCTTTTGTGTGACAAGGGCTCCCAGGTAAGAATTTAAAAAGAAAGTTCCAAAAAACTCCAAACCACAAAGGTTTGCATGGCTTCGAAATCTCAAGTACAAAACAGAAAGGAACAGCTGACTCTGCCTTGGCCCTGTTGAAAATCTGTTCCTTGTTGGTTTTGTGTATGTGTGGAGGGGGAAATAATTGCTTGTGTCTAAACCAGTCCCATCCTTATCCCCTGAAACTGGAACAGGTTCCTGCCATCATGGAGCCTCATGTGGGTGCCATGGTTTTGCTGCTACAGCTGGGGCCTTTTCTTTTTTTGAGGTCTCTATTCCCCAACCAGTGCATTTGTTACCTGAACAGTGCTTCAGCAGGAGGGAAACTCACATACCAGGAGCTCTCAGGTTTGGTAGCATCCACCCTGAATATTTCAGGTATCAAAACCTTGGACAAAAAGATAAAATTGTCTTGCTACCTGAATAGTTCTTGTAAGAGCAGCGCCTGGGGTATGAAGCTTTGAAGGGAAAATGTCTTTCCTTCCTTGGAGTTCCTGAGAAGATGTGGTGTTTATTTTACTTTGAAGTTGATCAGATAGCAGCCAAATTGCTAATTTTAAGTTAGATAATTAGATCCTGACTATAAAAGAACAAGTTACAGTTTTCTGTTTCAGAGTCGTATTCTGGAGATTTTGCAAAGTGCTGCCTGTGTCACCAGAGCTGCCTATGGGTTGACAGAGGATCACAGCCTCCTCACGTGGGGAGGCTCACATCTTTTTATGAAAAATCCTTTCCTTAGGATTTTGCCTCCTGGGAAGTTGAGAGGCCTCAGGAACAAAATGTAAACAATGATTATCTGCTGCTGTGGAATGCAACAGGAGCATCTGTGATTTGTCTTATAGAGTTGTTCATAGTTAATGGCCAATCACAGCCCAGCTGGCTTGGGCTCTCAGCCCGAGCCACAGACATTTGTTATCATTCTTTACCTTTCTATTCTTAGTTTAGCTAGTTAATGGCCAGTCACAGCCCAGCTGGCTTGGGCTCTCAGCCCGAGCCACAGACATTTGTTATCATTCTTTGCCTTTCTATTCTTAGTTTAGCTAGCCTTCTGATGAAACCTTTTCTTCTTTTAGTACAGTTTTAATGTAAAATGTATAATAAAATAATAAATCAAGCCTTCTGAAACATGGAGTCAGATGCTTGTCTCTTCCCTCAACCTGAGACCCCTGTGAACACCGTCACACTGAACAGCTTAGAGAAAAGGTAACCAGAGAAGTACAGGAGAAATGGGAACAATTTTCCTGTCCACAGTAGAAGAATTATGTAGCTGAGGATAAAAGCAAAAGTGACAGATGTGGAAATAGGGGCACCAAGGGCTGTACTGGCAGAATTTGCTGAACTCTGAGGTGTTCCTTGTGGTTTTGAAAACAGAAGCAAGATGCTTTCAGGTTGTGGTAGGAGGGAGGATGGTGGAGGGGCTTTGTGATTTGGAAATCACTTCCTTGAAAAACTGAAAAAGCAAAATGGCACCTTGTGCTGGTGTTTTTACCTTTTAAATTTCAAGCATCCTCGGTTCACGTCCTGTCACAGGACCTGTTGCACAGGAAGTGGCACAGTAATGGATTTGAACTGTCTAGAACATTCCTCCTCTCCTTGCCTCACCCTCACAAAAACATCTCTTCTGTGTACACAGAGTGCTCTGACAGGTTCAGGCAAGTGAACCAAAAGTGCACTGGAGTACGGTCCCCTGTAGGTGATGGACCAGCTGCTGGTGAGAATCTGCCTTTCAAATGTAGTTTTCTTTTTTCTTTTTTTCTTTCTTTTTTTGTTTTGTTTTGTTGTGTTTTTCAGGTTTCTGGAGAACAAGGTGATAAATAAAATTATTTCCTTACTCCATATTCTATGGCTAATAAATTTAAGAGACAAGAGAGAAAACAAGAATCAATCCCAGAAGAACAGCAAACTTCTGCCTAATAAGCTTGTAAATGAATTTCTGTGTGTTTTGGTCACGTTAATCAAGCATATTCAGTAAGTCCTTTGTTTTACTTTTTAGTTTTAGTTGGTTTGCATTTCATCCTCTGCCCAGTTTGAACTTTATTAAGATTTCTTTATTAAGAAAAAGAAATCTTTATTAAGATTTCTTTATCTCTGCTAGATGGATGGCTTTTTTCAACTTCAGTTTGTGTTGAGCAGTGAATTTGGATGAGATTTCTTTGACAGGAGGATTTAAGTGTTTGAATACGTGGGAAATAAAGTAAAATGTGATGCACAGTTGTTGTCAAGTCCTTCGTCCTTAATTCCTGGCCATTCTGACAATAGGGATTAAGAACTGTACTGATGAATTAGCATGCATGGCACTTGTGTTTTCTTTTGACAGGACTAACATAGATCTGGCCAAGCTGACTGAGTTGTTTGGCAGCCTCAGCTCTGTGCTGGAATACTGTGCAGTTGTTGTGGAGGCTTTTAGGGAGATGAGGTGTTTCACGATAAATGATAGTGTCCTTTCCAGCAGGGAGCTGCTGCTGCTGCTGCTGCTGCACAAGTGGAGTCTGGTCAGCAAACACCTGCAGCTGCAGGAAGACCTGCAGGCCCTTGCTCAGAAGTACCAAAACAAAGAATTGCTCAGTAAGTGCTGAAATACTTCAAGGAAGGCGAATTTTGTTGTAGCTATTACAGACCAGGAGTTCAAGTGAGGCAAACTTCTCTGTAAGTAGTCCTAATGCCTTCTGTCAGACTGATGTACCTTGAGGGAGGAGGAAAGGAAATGGAAAGGCATTTTTCAGATCTTCCTTGTGGTTATTTCAAACCTTGACACAATTTGGAAGCTTTGGAGTGCTGCCTAGACAAGGCGTAGTGGCCTGGTTCTGAGAATTCAGCACGGCAGCCCAAACCCACGGCTGCTCGGGCCAGTGACTTACGCAAGTACCAACATGGCAGACAGTCAAAGGCCTTTATTAGCTCACCTCGTGGGGTTATATACTCTAGGGGTCTTCCCTACGTCAGGGGGGAGGACTTACAGGGTGGAAAACTACTGGGGTCAGTGGAAAAGTACTAGGGCTAGTAGGAAGGTTGCTAGGACCGGGTGGGCTACATTCCTAGGTGATTCTTATCTTGAGGGCTAGGGCGAAGGTTGGGGGGAGGGGGCGCTCTCCCTGTCCCATGATAATCCCGTGATCTTCCGAACGCGACTGTCCCTGTATTGTCCCTTTTGGGACGCAGGGTTTTGAGGATGAAGAGGAGACGAGAATCTTGACTCCATAATTAGAAGACTTGATTTATTATATTATATATATATTACATTATAACTATACTACAACGAGATAGAAGGAAGAAGTTCTCAGAAGGCTCGCTAAGAATAGAATAGCAAGAATGATAAGAAAGGAGCTGGCTCCGACAGAGAGCGAGAGCCAACTCTGCCATGACTGGTCAGAAAATCCAAACACACATAGAAGGCCAATCACAGGTGCACCTGTTGCATTCCACAGCAGCAGATAACAATTGTTTACATCTTGTCTCTGAGGCCTCTCGGTTTCTCAGGAGGGAAAAATCCTAAAGGAAGGATTTTTTTCAAAAAAAGATGTCTGCAACATCTCACCCTTTTAATTAATTAAATTAAAAAGAAAAGTGTTTGTAATTTTCTCTGCTGGGCCCGTGCAGAGGAAAGCACAAACACCTGAGAGGCTATCTTTTGCCAATCCAAATCTCAATCAAGTGCTGGTGTGGAATGAACAGGGAATCTCTTCACCTGTATAACATAAGATTCTATCAAATCACTACAACAATCTTATAATATAAGAAAATGCAAAAAGCAATGCACAGAAATTCAAGTCCAAGCAGCTGAGTTTCAGGAAAGTCCATGGACTGAAGATGTTCTTCTTTGCCATCTCTGGAAGTCCCTTTTGTTCCTGAGACAGGCTTGCAGACTCCTGAAACAACAAACTGCTGAAGGAAAATCTATCAAAAGTTATCAAACAGATTCAAATAATTTTGAGAAGATTTCTTGAATGCCTTGCTGCCAGCTCTTTCACCCTTTTTTATTTATTCTTTTAAATTTAATTTAAATTTTGTTTGTTTGTTTGTTTAGTCAGCAAGAGCAGCAGCAAAGCAAAAGGGGCCAAAGAGAGAGGCCCTGGGGGGCCCTGGCCCATGTGGAAGGATCAGGAACCCCAGACCCGGCCCATGAAACGGTGGCCCAGGCCCAGAAGGGGGAAGCAGAACCCCCAAATCCAGCAGGAGGCCGGGCGGTGGCCCTGGCCCCAGCAGCCAAACCAAACAGCCCAGGCCCAGCCCTCCAGGCAGGCTTTGCTTTCCCACAGCCTGGCAACACACTGCCAATGGAATGGCAGAATGGGTGGCCAAACATTTCCTGTCCCCAGAATCACTGCGGCTTGCCAGCAGTGGGGGAGCAGAAGCTGTGCCAGGAATCCCTACCATTTGTGTTTCCCACAGCAGATAAGTGATGATCGCTTTTGGCTGTGCCCTCTGCAATGCAAACGGTGGTGCTCCCATCTGCCTCCCGGTATCACCCCCACCCCCTCCGGGCTGGGGACCAAAGGCAGAACTTTCGGGACCCACCTGCCCCCCGCCACCGGGGCGTGCGAGGGGCAGCAGAGAGACGCGCACCTCCCAAGGGGAAACCCCTGATCGAACAGCCCCCAAGCCCGCAAGAACTCTGATCTTAAAAACAAGCAGCCGGGCTGCACCCACAGCCAGCTGGCGGGCCATGCCCCCCCCACAGAAGGAGAGGCTGATGCCCTCTTCCCCTGTCCCAGCTCCGCCCGCAGGGGCAGCCCCGGGACAGCCCGAAGAACTCGGGGGGGAAGTCTCGCTGGAAGCAGGGGGTGATGGTGATGCTGCCGCTGCCGCTGCCGGGGCCGGCTCGGCGTCCGTGTCAGCAGCATCCAGACCCAGGGCGGGCTCAGCGGGAGGCGGCACGGAGTCGCCAACATCGTCTGCCCCTGGCTCTGGGGTCGGCCGTGGAAGCGCAGGCGGAGAAGCCGGCGGGATCGGCACGGGCGGCGGAGGAGGCGGCGGTGGATGGTTGTTGCCTAGCGACATCGGCACATTCGCAGGAAGCAGTGCTTCTGGGCTCTCCGGCACGGGCGGGACGTCCCGGGCAGGCGGCGGCGGAGCGGGTCCAGGAGGCGGCCCCACGGGCCCCGCAGGCGGGGTCTCAGGGACCGGTGCCGCCCCGCTCTCTGAGCGGGGCAGGGCCCAGGAGACCGGCCGGGGCAGTGCCGGCAGGGCTGCCAGGGGCGGCTCCCCATCTCCCGGAGAGGAACGCGGGGGGGAAAGAAACGGCATCTGAGCATGCTCCGAAGACGCAGAAAAAAAACTTTTTCGGCTCGGGACGACACTGCGGCCCCCCACTGCGGTTTGGGGGGGCTGAGAAGCAGGAAATCGTCCTCCTCCAAAGGGTCGTCTCCCGGAGGGAACCGGGGGGAACGGAGCATTCCCCCTGCAGTGAGCAATCCAGGGAAAAACAGCTGCTCTCCGTTTCAAGACTTGAAAAAGCAGCCTGAAAGCTGGGTAGACCTTAGGACATCCAAACCCACGCTCAAAACAAAATTGGAAAATAGAGTCCATGCACTCCCATACAAACAGGTCGAGAGCATAGAGCACATTAGTAAAAAATCCAAAGAGCTTTGCCCATTGGAAAAACTCATAAAATCTGTCTCCATCCAGGAAAATTTAATCCTCTTGACCCATTTTTTGCCAGAGGGCAATAAGTTTCTCCTCTGAAGGGGAGAAATGAACCTCATCCCCCAAGGGAGAAGTCCTCCACATAAGCAGCCACAAATTACGACGGGCCACATTTTCAGGAGGGGAAAAACCCACAGTACCTTTACACAGTGTCCAACACTCTCTGGCCATCTGCATGGTCCTGGTAGGCTTTCCAGACATCATCCTGGAGGCTTTTCAGAAGGTTCTGTTTGTGGTCAGCCTTGCTATGAACTCTGTCCAAATCAGGATCTTCAGTTCTTCAGCTCCTGGCTAGAAACCATTTCTGTGGTCGCTCGTGAAGCAACCATCAATGCCACATACCCGGGATTTACCCAAATGTAGCAAATGCTCCTCTGGGGATCTCACCAAGTGAGAAATGTCCTCCTCAGTTGAAGGTCCAGTTGTTAATTTTTCAGTCGGGGTCACCAGTTATTGTCCCTTTTGGGACGCAGGGTTTTGAGGATGAAGAGGAGACGAGAATCTTGACTCCATAATTAGAAGACTTGATTTATTATATTATATATATATTACATTATAACTATACTACAACGAGATAGAAGGAAGAAGTTCTCAGAAGGCTCGCTAAGAATAGAATAGCAAGAATGATAAGAAAGGAGCTGGCTCCGACAGAGAGCGAGAGCCAACTCTGCCATGACTGGTCAGAAAATCCAAACACACATAGAAGGCCAATCACAGGTGCACCTGTTGCATTCCACAGCAGCAGATAACAATTGTTTACATCTTGTCTCTGAGGCCTCTCGGTTTCTCAGGAGGGAAAAATCCTAAAGGAAGGATTTTTCACAAAAGATGTCTGCAACATCCCTGCTCTCCCACACTTCCCCCCTCTCTATCATAAAAGAACGAGGTAGTTATATACATATAGGCATTAAAATGAGGTATAAGGTTGTGATTTGATAAAGGAAAAGGGGTTTGGGAAACCTGAGTGACCTTTTCCCAGGCATGTTTAACCTGGCTGGGTTCTTCAAAAAGGCGATACACCTCTTCATCTGAGTGGTACAGGACCCTAGGAACAATCAGAACTTGTTGTTCTTCCTGTCAGGCTTGACAACTTCGGTACAGATGTCGCCTCTCCACTTAGCTAGGGTCGCATTTCCAAAGCATCTGCCCCGTCCTGTGACCTGGCTCAGGGTGATTCCTTTGCGAGGGGTGTCCCATCTGCACTGGTGAGGGGCATTGGCTGTGGAATAACTGAAAGGGGTGTTTAAAGCGACTCCTTCATAGAAAGGAGGTTTGACATCATAACAAAGCCAGCAAGAATCAGTTAGGTTAGGGTTAGTTTCGTTCAGGGAAAGGAAGGTAGCTTCTAACATGCGAAGGATTGGATCCGACTCTGATCTGGCTGGGCGGCCTATAGGGAAGGTTTCCGCTCGGTCGGTCGGGATGCCGGTGACCTTTGTGGGTAGGGTTTTGGGGTAGCTTGTGTCTCTCCCTTTCTGCGTGTCTTTAATAACTTTGTTTGGCCCGACTGCTCGGGGTGCTGATGGTTGGAGCCTGACAATTTGCACGTTCACCCACTCTTTTGACTCCTGAAAGACTACTGTCCACGCTTTGCCTATGGCCCAGCTAGGGTGATTTGGCTGCAGAACTGTCATGTTATAGTGAGTGCACTTCCGGATTTTAGGGATTTTGTGACGGTTTCGATAGAAATTTCCATGGAGGAAGATGGGTGTGTTACAGCCAGTGGGTGCCCACGCAAACTGTAAGAATTTGTCTGGCTCCTGTGGATCCCATCCAGGCCCTGACGGCCTGGCATCTGTAACAATGGTTTCACAGCCCCAGTGTCCACAATGTCCCCACCCTGGGCGATTGCACTAACTTTTTCCTGGGTTTGAGGCTGGGCACCAATAGGATAAGTACATGTGTGTGGCGTGTGGGGAATGGGGGTCTACCTTTGGTTGTCCTGGAAACAGGTCGGTAATGCGAAGCAGAAAGGATGGGGCGTTCGGTGTGGTGGTTTCTCTGAGCACTTTGTCACTACTAAGATGACGCATGACCCACCTGAATGGCTGGTGGGGATAGTGGTCTGGGCTGGCTTGCCCTCTGGCGACAAGCCCCAAAAGCAAAATCACACAGAAACACTGTTGATGCTCGGGTCTCACCCGTGAGGGTCTCTCGGGTGCTGCCTGGTGTTTTGGTGGTTTGTCACTTTCCTCCGGAACAGGGGCGTACGCATTACGAGGATCCCCCACGAGCATGTCCTGAAAACAGAAACTCACAGTTCTCATTAGTCTCATCCTGCTCATTGTGGAGGTCAGTCCTAATCGACCTGAGTGGACACCACCTGATTTTGCCATCCTTTTTGACAGCTGCATACCCTCGCCCCGTGAGCATCAGCCTCCAACCCTGTTCCCATGCGCCCATCTCATTTCTAATTGCAACCCGTGGGCCCTCCTCTAATGCTCGAGTGGCCCAGTGTTTTTGAACAGGACTGTTTGTTTCCTCCCCCTCGGGAACTGATTCAATGCTAGCAAGGTGGTTGCCAGCACACGTGCCTGGTCTCCTGGGGGAATGGAATTGGCGAAGCCCTCTGCCTTTGCCAACACCTCTAGCTTGGTTTTCAGGGTCTGATTTGCTCGCTCAACTATGGCCTGCCCGGTACTGTTATACGGGATACCTTGCACTAATGTGATGCCCCATTTCGAGGCGAACTCTTGCACTGGTTTGGAGGTGAAATTGGAACCGTTGTCGGTTTTGATCTGCTTGGGGATACCAAGCCATGCCACTGCTGTCAGCCAGTGGTGAATTGTGGCCTTAGAGTTAGTTTTGTGGTGCTGTGTGGCTATGATCGTCCCGCTGTAAGTGTCCACTGTCACTGCAAGCCATGCTCGGGGCTTCAGCAGCTGACACAGAGTGAAGTCCGACTGCCAGATCTCAGAAGGCCTGAGACCTCTCAGGTTGACCCCACTGGTCCACAGGGGTGACTTCTGGCAGTGAGGGCAGGTGGCCACTACATGTTTCGCATCCGTTGCCAAGATCCCACATCTCTTTGCCAGTGCTTTTGCTCCGATGTGGAGTGACTCATGCAGTTGGCGGGCTTCCTGCAACGTCCACACGCCTTTCACTGCGGCGTCCGCTTTGTCGTTGCCAATCTGGAAGTAGCCTTTGACTGGATTATGACTGTTGATGTGGATGACGGACACGGTGCCCTGTCACGAGGAGAGCGCTTCTTCCAGCATCAGGGCTGCTGCAGATGTCGACACACCTAGTCCTGCCATGGCTAGGCAGAGCTTTGCCACGAATGTCACTGAGATCTATCTGGACTCCCGCACCTGCTAAAACACAAACAAGTCCACGTCCCCACAGGGACTAGACGATTATCTTAAAACCTTGGAAGTGAAGAATGGGTCTCGATATGAAAACGAAACATTGATCTGTTCTGTTCCAGTTTCTATGCAATACTGCATAGGGAAGTACAAGGTGACAACAATTAAAAATCAATCAAATAATACACACAACTAATAACACATCTAAAATCAACTATTACAACACTGAACTGTCATCCCAGAGTCTGCGATAGCTGATGAACCTTAAAACAACAGAGAACTGGAGAACTTATGTCCGGATTCATGTTTCTCCAAACTCTCCTTGAAAACAGCTTCAGCTATCATACATTGTGTGAGAGTCTATCCGAAAATACCCTCCATTTTCCTGCCTCACCATTTGGGAACCACTGTGACCCTGGACTGGTGGAGGGCTCATGTGCTTCTCAGTACACCATGGACTGAGGCATAGCACGCCACCTGAACTTCTGCCTCTTCTCTGAACAATGGATTGGACTTTCTCCCTGTTTCCTGGCCCACTGCTGGCTGAACAATGGAGATCCTGGCCCAGCTGGCCCTCTTCTGGAAGACCTCCCCCTTGCCTGCTCCTCACCATCGTGATACAACCAGAGGTGCAAGTCCCTTCATCAAGGACATGATCCTATGCAGAGGACCCCCCTTGCACCCCCCTTGCCCGAAGACGGGACTCAAACCCCCTCCCGGTTCGGGAGGGGTGTGCACAGTGGGGGCGGGGAGAAAAAAGTTGCTCAACTCAAGCACAGGCGCGACTACTGAGCTATGAAAACAATGGCTCTCATTTAATGCTAAGAACTTAGACTACATGTCCTAGCTATCGACGCAGTTGTAATTATCCCTTCCCCCAACGAAAAAAGGGTATAACTAGAGACCAGCTTCAGCTGTGATTTTGAGATCTCCCGGGCGTGATCTGGCGAGCTTTCGACGGGCAGCTGGACTCTCCGATAAAGCAAGCACCACGTCTCGGTAGCTATAACCCCCAAAACCTATATCTCCTTTTCCTTTCTTTTCCTTATCTTTTCCTTTTCTTCCGGGACCCCTTCAATACCAATACCCTTTCTGTTGTGATTTAATAAACAAAAGTGGTTGATTTTGGAATGTTGTAAAATCCTCTGTGCCAGTAGTGGTTATTTTTGCACCTTAAAATCACCGCGTAACTCGTTCATCTGGGGCGGGTCGCGACATAATTGGCGTAGTCGGCAGGATTCTGGTAGCCAGTGAGATTTTTTTTTTGCAGGGTCTGTGTAGTCTGTATTAGGGGAGAAAGAGTCTACCCCGAAAGGGATGTGATTCGAATCTCTCGCAAACTACACCCGCCCAACGAGCAAGTCTCACGCTCTATTGAGCATTTTTGGCTCCAGAATCGACACAAAAAGGTTTTTTGGTGCAAAGCAGAGGTGACTGTTATTGTTATGTATTTTGTGTGTCTCTAGGACTGTTTGGGAGAGAAGGGGCTTCTTGAAGAAACTAAGCAGGGCCTCCCAAACAGAACAGCCCCTTCGACTGCTCAGGGAAAGGGGGGAGCACGACAAGAGGTCGTGTAATTGTGGTTTCCCTGTAGTAGTGTTGATCCCCTCACAAAAGAATTGTTGTTTGTTGTGTTGTTGTATTTGTGTGTTTTTTGAACTGCCTAGGACGGAAGGGACAATCTTGATTGTAATTACGCAGGGCCTCCTAGGCTGACCTTGTCCCTTCGCCTACACAGGGGAGTGAGGGGCAGCTCAGCGAGGGCTGAGTGGCTTTTCCCCTGTTCTAGGTTCTGGTCCCCTCACAAAGAAAACACTTGCTTGTGTGTGTGTGTGTGTGTGTGCATGTCTGGAAAGGAGGAGGCGGCCTTGATTGTAACTAAGCAGTGCCTTCCAGACAAAACCCGTCTCTTCAACTATCCAGGGAACGAACAGGGACACTGAGAGTCTGTGTGCTTGCATTGCTTGAGTTTACACACCACTCCCTGGTATAGTTTTGGTCCCTTCACACAAACATGAGTGAACCACTCAACCTTAAAGCAAAAGCTGATTTTTACATGTTGCTTGCTAAACACAATGCAAAACCATCACCTGGTGGAGAAACTTGGGCAGAGAACAATTGGTTTAACTTGGAAAATATCGTAGACAGAATATGTTCTCTGCAACATGAATCAAAATTCAAATTGGGCACAAATAAAACCATCCTCTGCTCAGTTTTGGGAGCTTGCCTCATAGCAGCCATAGAAAACCGCTTTAAGCGGAGAAGTGAGGAAAATGCTATCATAGACTCCCTCCAAAATCTAGTTGAAGTTTTGCAAAAGCAATTGGATGAAGAAAGAAATGTAAATAATTTGTTACAGGCTGCCCTGCAACCAATTGAATGAAGAAAGAGAGAGGAAAATGTTAAAAATTCACATAATGCAGATTCCTCAAAGGAAACAGAGGAGAAAGAAACTCCTCACATTAATCAAAATTACTCTCAAACAGAATTGGCCTTGATGAAGAATTTGGGAAACACTGCTGTAATAGCATAAAACCTCTAATTAAAACAGAATGCAACCATATCAATAATGAAAATCTTGACCCGCACAAAACCACTAAAGAAATCCCCTACACTGCTACTGAATCAACAAAACTTGCAAAGCAGTGCGGGCTTCTCCCCCAAAAATCTGAAACAGAACACAAATGTCAAATATCTTTCACTGGGGGAGATCAGATTCTTTTGTTAGAACAAAAAGCCGGTGGGTGTCGGGGGCATGGGATGTTCTTAACAACAGCAGACAGACGCATCCCATGGTCCCTAACTCAGCACACAGCTCACTGGACAGAGGGGCTTAACCCCTCGGAAAAGAGAGACCCTTTGGTCGGTACCCCCGACCAACTCCAGGAAAACATTCACAAAACCAGCTCCCTGCAATTGATACATGAAAATAAATTAATTCCTGGTTTCGAGTCACCAATTACAACACCTGTAAAGCCTGAAATTATGACCTCTTTAACTCAAAGGCTTCCAAGAACACTCGAACCCACAGCAATTCTCCTTCAGGAAACCATAGTATCTATGTCTCCTGTAGAAAGACCAGATAAACTTCTTAGTAACCAGAATGACCCTTTTGGTCCCCTTTATGATTTGCTGAGAAAAGGAATAAAAAGGGATTGGACTTCTTCTCAGAAGGAAACATTGCAATTACTGATTTTTGAAGTGACAGCACACCAAGCACAGGACCCTATCCATGCTTCAGATCCATTTCTAGTAGAGTGGGGATTTGCCTCCCCACGGCCTTCCATTCACATATGGCAGCAGGGTCCTGAGGGTCTGACAAAGCCTGTTGCTTTTTGTTCCTGTGACATTAAAGATGCTGAGAAAAGTTACACTACCTGGGAAGAGGGAGTGTCTGTGGTTGGCTTGGCTCCCAGGGAGGTGGAGGAGAACTTGGCCATGCAAGGAACTGAGAGCTTGGGTAGCAGCCAAAATGAACCTGCCTCTGTGACCAAAACACCCCCTCCTCTCTCCCCTGCTTCTGCTAACAGAGAAGAAGACAATGCTCAGGTTAAAAAACTGTTAACTGTTTGGTGTATTTTCCAAAGTGAGGGACAAAATAGTTTTCTTGTCTGTATTTACACTGAGTCTTATGTTATGTTTATATTTGGGTTGATCCAAGCCGATGCTTTTAATAGAGTTGCAGGAGATAATACTGTTAAAGCAATGCAGGGATTGTTTGGGATTTTCCTAAAACCACAAGAAACTCAATCTGATAATGTTTCTCACTTTACTGTCAAAGGTGTGCAGGATTGGGCAGAAGGTGAAAAGATTGGGTGGACTTCTCATACCTCTTACTATAGATGGGGGTTAAATGAGTGTTCCAAAATCACTGCTTTCTGCCCAACAGCTCCAAGCATCATTCCTTCACTACAGAGACCAGATGATTTCAAGAACCCAGCACATTATGCTGGACAACCTGTTTTGGGTGGACTTCCCCCTGCTGTAGGGGAAGTACCAATGCTGTCCAAAACCTCTCTGACAATTTCATTGTTCTAACCTTTTCTGCCTCTTCGTGGCAGAGTCTGCTGTGTTTACTTTTTCAGAAGAACTCCGAGGGACGTGAAGACATGATAAAGCATGATAACACTAGCAATGGACAACAGAAATAGTTTTCCCTTCACTTATGGTAACACCAGGTGACAATATTACACATGATACATGAATTAATTGAACTTGAATAAATTGGCTGTCACAATTAGAGATTTGACTAAGTTATAGCAACCACTGCAGTCTTCCTTGTTGGCGCTGAGAACGCAACAGTGGCTGCTATCCAACATTCTGCCAAATTGGGAAAGGACAAATGTGAATGATCACAAATTGGTGATTGATGCACTCGGTGCTACACAAAACAATGTTTCTTTGGCTCTAAGCTGTATCCAAGCATAATTGTAGATGCAGTCAGCGAAGGAGAAGAAAGCACTTTTCCCACTGAAATTCGGAAAATAATCTGGAATAGTGCCACTGATTTTGAAAGAGAATTCCAATCCTGGTGGAACCTAGTGAATTTTACCTATGATCCCATTTCAAACACAGCCACAGCTTTTGTTTTAACCATACGCAATGCTTCTGTACATTTGGTTTTCCCTGTTATTGCATTAGGATTAAACCATGGCGGAGCTATTCTCTATCCTTCTGAACATAGGGAATGGGCCCGCTGCATTGACAACAAATGTCAAACTGTAAATTTGGAATCTTGTATTGTCCGAGAACAACAAGGGTTCATCTGTGAAAGCAATGCAATCATAGCTCAAGATATCTGTTTAGACACAGAACAGAACATCTGTCACTTTGAGATTCGCCCTAACGAGGCTTCTGAAACAGTTCTTATATACATAGGCAATGGATGTGCATGCTTTAGAACTAATTGTGATTTTGTACTCGTAGAAGATGTTGTAGTATATACCTCAAATCATTCAAACTTCTGTGCTTGTAACTTTACTAAGATTACAGGATGTGATTTTTCTTATGATGCTCCAGTTACTTCTCATTATCTGCTGCAATCTAACTACACACTGATCCACAAGCTAATGCCAACCCCTATTGGAATGAACCTAACCCTGGTGAGACAACTGCTGCTTCATCAGGACCTGATTGAAATCCTCAAAAAAATCAAGGAAAGTGGACAGAGGACCCTGGTAGCTGTTCATCATAACGTGAGACAAATACACCGGGTCATGGAAAGGGTAAAGCAAGATGCTGAGCACCGGTGGTGGGATACCCTCTTTGGGTGGTCTCCCACTGCCACAGGTGTCCTGAACATCATGTGTCATCCCATTATTGTTCTTTTGATTCTAATTATACTTGGTTTTATCTTGTCAGCAGCTCTATTCATTTTAAATTGGAACATGATGAAAAAACTAAAGAAACTCACATTCATGATCAATGCACACGGCTTAGCTGAAACCTTCTACACCATAGATATCCTCGAAGCATTTGATACAAAGCAATTATGAATTAATGATATGTGCCTTACAGTAATTCTTAATTCCTGAATATGATCTTGTGAAAATTATCTTTTTATCTTTAGTGAATTGTTTTATAGAATAATTTTTAAAGGTTATGATTCACAATATGATTGTTGTTTTTGATTATTTATGATTTGTTTTAACTATTCTTTGAAATTGTTATAAAAATTATATTGTCTTAATTAATTAATGATTATTTTTTGAAATTGTTAATCAACCATTTGTGAAAAAATTACTATAACAATCAATATTAATCATGTTTGTTTATTGTTCCCCTTTTCCCCTTTCTCTCTTATTCCTTTTTTTTCTTACCCTCTCTTCTCTCTCTCTTAAACCCACACTCCTCTTTCCTGTCATCTCTCTTTTTTCCGGGTTATGCTACCAACGTGCAGCGAGTCCTGAAGATTCGACAACAACACCACGGACTGTTGATGATCCCTCAAGACAATCGTGAGCCACGGGGTCGTGTGAGAGTCTATCCGAAAATACCCTCCATTTTCCTGCCTCACGCTTGCCTTGGGAGACCACTGTGACCGCTGGACTGGTGGAGGGAAAAATCATGTGCTTCTCAGTACACCATTTGACTGTTTGCATAGCACGCCACACTGAACTTGGAGGCCGTTCTGCTCTTCTCTGAACAATGGATTGGACTTTCTCCCCACCTCCTGGCCCAGCTGGCTTGAGATCCGGGAAGCGCCCCTCTTCTGGAAGACCTCCCCCTTGCCTGCTCCTCACCATCGTGATACAACCAGAGGTGCAAGTCCCTTCATCAAGGACATGATCCTATGCAGAGGACCCCCCTTGCACCCCCTTGCCCGAAGACCGGGACTCAAACCCCCTCCTGGTTTCGGAGGGGGTGTGCACAGTGGGGGCGGGGGAGAAAAAGTTGCTCAACTCAAGCACAGGCGCGACTACTGAGCTATGAAAACAATGGCTCTCATTTAATGCTAAGAACTTAGACTACATGTCCTAGCTATCGACGCAGTTGTAATTATCCCCTTCCCCCAACGAAAAAGGGTATAACTAGAGACCAGCTTCAGCTGTGATTTCGAGATCTCCCCGGGCGTGATCTGGCGAGCTTTCGACGGGCAGCTGGACTCTCCGATAAAGCAAGCACCACGTCTCGGTAGCTATAACCCGCAAACCTATATCTCTTTTTCCTTTCTTTTCCTTATCTTTTCCTTTTCTTCCCGGGACCCCTTCAATACCAATACCCTTTCTGTTGTGATTTAATAAACAAAAGTGGTTGATTTTGGAATGTTGTAAAATCCTCTGTGCCAGTAGTGGTTATTTTTGCACCTTAAAATCACCGCGTAACTCGTTCATCTGGGGCGGGTCGCGACACATTGTCAAATCGCCAAGCCAAAAGGACTTGAATACTTTTTGATGCAGAAAACATCTGGGCTAATTTTCAATCATTCAATTCAATTAGAGCTAGAATTTGGCCAGAATTCGAACTCTAATTAATGGATTACTCAATACATTTTTAAAACAAGACTCTTAAAAACAGCAATTATAAATAGGAAACCTTAGGATTAAAGATCAATCAAACCATTGAATAATTGAATCCCTCCAAAACTTCTGTCAGGACAGAAATTCTTCAAACACAGCAAACTTCTTGAATTCTCGGCTGCAATAGTCTATAATAACTGAAGAAATAATATCTGAAGAAAACCACGAAACTGGTAATCTGGATTTAAAAGAAACCTCAAAAACATGAATAGTTAAGACACAAAAAGACACGATTCTGAAGAGACACGTGTCTTGTAGATGATCACACAAAGAGATAGTGAAACACATGAAAGCTGCCTGTAAATATTACAATACCTTGATAATAATTCTTACCATAAATTCTGAGAAGTCTCATTATATAATCAACTTATCAACAGAAAGTGTCTGAAGGGGTTATGACAACCTTTTCAAACTACTCATATAGCATTAATAACAATCCTTATTTATCAGTACTACCTATAAAATCCAAAAATAACAAGGGTTACAAACTCAATACCAACAAAACTCTGAACCATTGAAGAATCAGCTGATGACCCCACAGATAGGATCTGATTGATATTTCTCAAATGCTCTTTCTTCAGAGGCATTTCAGGTAATTGAATCGTTACTAATACTTCTATCTTTATATGGCAGCTTCCCTCCCTGAGAGGCATTTTTTCACAACAGAAGATTTCCATCTACATCGTATTTGGAATAACATTGATTTGCACTGGTTTCCCTTATTTCTGTATCTTGGGCAAAAGCCTGGCGCTTTCTCACTTTACTCTGAGTTTGGACAGCTTTTTTTTTTTTTTTTTTTTTTTTTTTTTTCCATCTTTTCCATCTGAAGTCTGATCATCTGGTAAATGCTGTTTCTGTCACTTCTGTGGAACCGGACTGTTGAGGAGTTTGGTGTTCCTCACACAAGATGTGCTGCACCCGGGAAAAATGTCCAGTTTGAGATTTTGATGGAGGCTGAAACTGTGTGCCGGCTGCTGGGGCTGGCTGTGTGCCTGCTGCCGTGGGACCGGAGAAGGGCCGGTATCTCGGGCACCCTCTGCACCCTTACCCTGCCCGGTCGCTCGCGGTGCCCTCACGGGAGTGCAGACGCCCCGCCCGGCCGTGTCCGTGCCACGTCTGCGCACTGGGGAAAAACCCTCCCAACTCCGACTGCTGGGTTTGTGCGTCATCACCGGGCGCCTGCCGCGCTCCGTGGCGGTGGCAGGGACGCTGCAGTCATCTCGTCCCAGCTGCCTCAGTCCCGCCCGGCGTGGTGCCATGGCCCATGCGCGTTCCCCGGGTGCCGCTGCTCGCCGTCATCGCAGTCGCGCGGGTTGTGCCCCACTGAGGGTTGGTATAGGTGGGCCATCTTGCATTCGCGGTGGGAGGAGGCTGAACATGGCCCGTGTGCCCCCTCCCCTTCCCGTTTAAAGATTTGTTCGGTTTTGCTTGAAACCGCCTAAATTCAGTTGTTTCTGCTTCCGAGTCCCAGCCGGACTCAGCGGACTTCCTGGAGTTCCCGGAGCTGTCCGAGCGGAAGTTACTCGAATCAGAATCGGAAGCGAACTGCCGACAAACTTCCGGTCTGTCCCACCCTTTTGTCCGGGTCCGACCCCGCCCCTCCCTTCGGGGGCAGTACCGTTCCCCCCCTGGGTTTGCCCTGCCTCCCGTAGGGAGGGATTTCTCCCGTATATGGTGGCAGCGGTGGACGTGGGTCTTGATCGGGGGAACACCCTCTGCCGCCCCCCCCGCGCGTGCGCGTCGGCGGCTATTCGCGGTTCCGGGCTGTTCGCGCCACGAACAGGCTGGGCCCGCCCCCATTCCTCCTGGCCAGCGCCATGTTGGTCCCATAGAGGCGGCTGCCACGGCAGCAGCGGCGCCGGCAGTGCCGCGGCCAGCGGCGGTGGCGCCCGGTGGCCCGCCAGCACTGCGTCCGGGCGGCCACTGTTTGGGCACCTCTGGACAGTCCCCCCCAAAAGGATTTCGCTCATTGGTGTATCTCCCGTGCAGTATCTGAAACCGGCGGCAGTGGTGTGGGTGGAGTGTCTGTCGCTCGCTCGGGTGGCTGCGGGGGGCAGGGGGCTCCGGCGGGGCCCGCGCCGCCGTGGGGGGCTTCCCCGGCGACTCTGGGGGCTTTGGGGAGGGACAAAACGCGCGACCCCCGCGCATCTCTGCCCCCGGGTCGCTCTCCGGGGCGGCCCCTGCAGCTGCGGCCACTCCCGGGCTCTTCCCACCGCGCGGCCGCTCGCCCCGCCCTCCGTCTCCTTCCCCAGCGCCATCCTGGGCAAAATAGGATGGAAGTTGGAATGGCTCTGGCCCGTCCATGCCCGCCGCCCCTCCAGCGTCTCGGGTCGCGTCTCGGGCCGCATCTCGGGCCGCGTCTATCAGCTCGCCCCAGAAGGACTGAATGCGCTGTCCCGTCTCCCGCGCCATGTCGGTGGCTGACGGTGGGGGGGGGGGAAAGCCGCAGATTTTTCCGCGGTTTCTGCCGGGGTGGAGGGGCGCATTGGGCTCCGCGGAGGGGTCGGGGGCTCCCCTGGGGGCTCCGGGGGGTGGGGGATCGCGTCCAGGGAGGGATGGGGCGCGCCTGGTTCCCGCATGCTCCCGCCTCCGACTGGGTCATCCTCGGGGAGGGACCGCGCCGCCGCCTCCCCCCCACCCTGCTCCGGGACGGGAAATAAACGATTTTGTACTGTTTTCCATGTCTCTCGTCCCTCCATTGCCCTGCGAAGGGCGTGTTCCACTCTCTCCCATGCCTTCAAGGTCTTTGCACTGCCCGTGGACTTAGTACTCTCTGCCAGGGCGGCCGTGCGCCTTTTCCAAATATCCGAATCTAATATTTCTACTGGACGATTAATAACTCTCAACTGCAGGAGTCTCACGATAGCGAGATTAAAATTCCTGAGTTCGCATTTTATCCCATAAAATTCCTTTAAATGACATACAACCTTAGCGCAGGCGTCCATGGTCCAACGCTGGTTACTGGGGCGTCCCCCTGCGCGTCCAGACGGGCCTGCCGCTGGAGCCGCTGATCTCCAACCAGGCGAATCCCGAAGCCCTGGCTCTATCCCGGGCTTTTGGCACCAGTTGCTGCCTAGACAAGGCGTAGTGGCCTGGTTCTGAGAATTCAGCACGGCAGCCCAAACCCAGGGCTGCTCGGGCCAGTGACTTACGCAAGTACCAACATGGCAGACAGTCAAAGGCCTTTATTAGCTCACCTCGTGGGGTTATATACTCTAGGGGTCTTCCCTACATCAGGGGGGAGGACTTACAGGGTGGAAAACTACTGGGGTCAGTGGAAAAGTACTAGGGCTAGTAGGAAGGTTGCTAGGACCGGGTGGGCTACATTCCTAGGTGATTCTTATCTTGAGGGCTAGGGCGAAGGTTGGGGGGAGGGGGCGCTCTCCCTGTCCCATGATAATCCCGTGATCTTCCGAACGCGACTGTCCCTGCTCTCCCACATGGAGAAACACAGTTATGAAGGGAAAGAGCTTTAAAATGAAACTTAGTGGCAAATCTTGAGTCAGGCTTTGAAAAAGGGTATTTTTAAAACGAAATCTTAAGAGAAAAAGCAGTGCTTGGAGGCTTTGTGCTCAAAGGTGTGAATCATTCTGAGCATGGATGGGAATCTGAAAGCAATGTGTAAGTAAAACCAAAAAATACATAAAGCAAGCGGAAGTTAATAGTTGGCGTCTCTTGTCACCAGTTTTGAAGAAAGGAAAAAAAGCCAGGACTTGTGTGACTTCTCTTGTTCTCTCTGTGAACAAAAAGTGTAAGGAACTTGGGAATGGGAGGTCCTAAAACAACACTGTTTCTTCTTACATCAGCAAGTGCTTTTGGTGCACATTAAAGCTTTTGTAGGTTTGTTTAAATGTTCTGTATCAGTTAAGAAAGTATCATATATTTAAGGGATTCTGTAAAAGCTTTAGCTTTTCTACAGTTTTTTCACCCTTTACAGTTTTTTCACCCTTTAAAACTCCTCAGAAAAACCTGAAGAGGGTTTTTGGTGTGATGTCTGTAACTTACTCCATGTGTGGGTTGTGTTGCTCCAGGCTTCAGGAGCTTCTCTCATCACCTGGCTGGGTGATCCAGTTTGGAGCAGGGTTCCAGCCTGGAGTCCCTGGGAGCTCCTGGAGCCCCTTTGAACTGCACAGGCTCCATGAGGCTGCTAAACGAGGCTGGTACATGCCATTGTAACGACTGAATCAACACAGGAAAGCACCTTACTTGCACAATTTTGTACCAGGAAAGTCCTTTGGAGTATCTGATGTTTGTTTTGGTAGTGGTTATCTTCTTACACAAAATATTAAAGGCAAGAACAAACCTCAAGCCTCATCTCCTGTGTATTGTCACACTCGGAAAAGGAACGAGGTGGGAGAAGATGACACTGCTGCAGACATGGAAGTGTCTGAGCTGGAGAAAGCAGAGACCATCTGCATTCCATACTTGCCCATTGGGACCCTCTTTTCCCAGCACCACCCTCCACACAGAGAGGGGAGACCCTCAGAGCCGGTGAAGCTGGGGGTGAGGCAGTGGCTGTCACCTGTGCATCCACTCACACTGTCACTGAGTGGCTGTTGAGGTCCCTGGCAGGGCAGAGCCTCCATGGGGAGCAGGATATGTCACCAGTGCCGAGGTGGATGCGGAACTGCGTTCTAACACACCCAATGGTTGTGCGGAAGATGCTCAGGGATGAGACTGAGGAACAACCTTTTCAAGCTTTACACCTGGCTCTGCCAGGCCAACAGCACCTCAGCTGGGTTCTCCAGGCAGCTTGGTGGGATCAGTTCCATCATGCTCCAGCTCATGGAGGAGCAGGGCCTGTCCTGCAGCACCTTCCACAAGCTTGTGAAATCTCTGTGCCTATCAGCAATGGTGGAAGAGGATGTGCACAAGACAGGTGACTTGTCTTGTTCTTATCACTCACGTTATGAGGCAGTGGTGGGAGAAACTAGGAGATTCCATGGCTTTTTTAATCCGTTAAATCAGTTCTCCCATATCCACCCAGGCTCATGGCTGCCCAAAACAGAAGCTGTCTTTGGTGGGATGGGGGCAGGGGTGGGCAGCAAAGAGTGTGGTCACACTGGGAGGTTTTCTGTTACTACAACACCCCCACACCCTCTAAGAAACTTCCCTTTCAGGGACTAAAATGGAGCAAAAGGTATAAAAGAAATATAATTCCAAGAGGGAAAATAGTCTGCAAAAGAAAAACAAGTCCACGTGAGTCTGGATGCTGATCCCTATTGCTGGTCAGTGAGAGCATCTGACAAGTCAGATTTCAAACTGCTTTATTTAACAGGAAACTGGTTTGTTCCTTCTTGTGAGTAGGATCGTTGGCTTTGCATGGGCAAAGCCACTACAGATTTTCCACCTAGGAAAAGAGTTAGAGAACTCTTTTAAAACATAATCCTGGAGGTACCAAGCAGCTTGACTTGGTAATACTGTGGGGAAATTGAAGAATATCTGTTCTGATATTTTCTCATCTTTCTTCCACAGCTGTTTCTGTATTCCTGACTTCCCTTCACATTGGGGACGTGTGGCTTGGAGCACAGGACCCGCATACGTCACTTACCCGTGTCAGGTTGGTGCAGGTTACAAATTACAGAGTGACTTGGAGACTCAGAAACAAAGGGAAGAAACTGTTATGTCTCTTAGCAAAAAAAATTGTCTACATCAGGGCATTAATTCAGGGGACTAACATTCATCTTTAATGTTCTTCTCTGCTCTGCCCTCATCACTGTGAGCCGTGAAAGCCTCCTGAGCTGTTCTCATACAGCCCTACCTTGTTTGGTCAAAAAAAATCAGTATTTTATTACTGTGTACAAACTCAGGGGGAAGATTTTATTCAACATCTCTCAGTGGGACACTAAAGCTCAAATTTCCCTTTTCTTGAACAGTTTGAGAGACAATATTACTTATGTAATTTTTATTACAGGCATTTTTATCTTTTTGAAAACCAGAAAGACTGTTTGTGCATGTGTGTGCCCTTAATATTCATCCTCTCTCTAATACAGGATGGGAAAAAATGGTTGCAGAGCTTCATGCAACAGAGCGTAAGTGCAAAGAATGAGGAGACAGAGGTTTAGTCATGATAATTTCTTGGAGAAACTGGTTGATTTCATGATACCAAAACCAGTATGAATAGAAGACTGGACTTGGGAATCAGGACGGTCTTCTTGGGTTTAAAAGGCTTGAATGGCACTTCAAGACATTTATATCAGGCCTGGCTTATTTTTATTACCCTTTTTTTTTAATTAAAAACAAAAAGCCCTGATCCATCACTGCTTTTGCTGCAATGTGCAACAAAACCCCATCTTCCCTCCACTAGGAACAGCTGAGGATGGAACTAAACCCCAAAGGATTTTCTGCTCAGTGATTATAGGTGAGTTTTATTGGGAACTCTCTGTGAAATCTGATACATTGTTTTTGAATGTTGCCATGAGGGTAGTTGAGCATGGCAGTCCAGATCTGCAAACACGCAGTGCCAGAGCCAGAACCTTTGAAATGCAAACCAGGATTTATTCAATTGAATCACGACTGTGTGCTGTACCTAGGTCCTTTGCACAAATAGTGTACAGGAAAAAACCAGAACTGCACATTGCTTGTGATATGTATGGAATTTTGGGGGGGTTAAATAAAAACGAGATGCAAATGAGGGCATTGCTTCTACATATAAATATTCTTGTCCTAAAGGAGCCATCAGCTCTGTCCCGAGAGTTAAAATTATATTTCTTTAAAAACCCGCAAGCCTTTTAGAGTCTGCAATTTGTGTTACGTAGAATTCTTTAGGAGCTGCCATTAGGGAATCTGAGAGCCGAATCTAGAAGAGTGTAGCCAAAATGAGCTGAGTGTAGTCGAAAAGCGGAATCTGGCCAAAATTTTCCTAACAGAGGCGAGTTCAGATGAAAAGCTGAACTAGCCAAGTTTAACTGAACAGAACCAAATGTAGTCACGTTCATCCGAACACAGCCGAGGTCAGCCGCACCAGTCGGAGATCAGCTGAACCTTACGAGCCCGGCCGAACCGAACCGAGCTCTGCGGAACCCAGCCTCCTGCTCTCATGACCATTAATTAGCGCGAGTGCAGTCACTCCCTAATGAGCTTCTGCCCAACCCCGCGCTCCCGTTCGTGTCTGTGCGACGGCCGGGCTGCCCGCGGACGCGGCAGCCGGAGAACACCGAGCTGGGCGAGTTTAATGTGAGGGGGCGCCGCTTTCCCACACGGCGCCTCAGCCCCGCCCGCGCCACCCTCAAGGAGCCAAGCCAAACCGAGCTGCGCCAAACGTAGAGCGGTTCCGAGTTCAGCCGGACCGAGCCGAGCTGTGCCGAAGAGGTGAATCCACTGAATGCAGCTGTTAATAGCTGAGTTTAGCCGGTAATAGCTGAATTTAGCCGAAGAGCCGAGTCTAGCCGAGTGTCTCCGAAGCGAAACGAGCTCCGCCGAGTGCAGTATCCCGGGCAGGGCGGGGAGCCGGGGCTAAGTGAGGCTTCCCCTCCTGTCTCTCTCTCTACCCATCCTTCCTCCTCCCTGTATTCCCCTTGGTTACCTCTCTTTCCCCCATTTCCCTCCTCCCCCCGCCCCCCTGCCAAACCCGGCTCCTTCCTGTCCTGTCCCTACCCCGCTACTCCCTTCTGTTCCCCTTCTCTCCCTCCTCTGTCCACCCTCCCTCTACCCCCCTCCCGGGCTTTCCCTTCCCTTCCCTTCCCTCTTTCCTCCACAGCCTGACCTCCCTCCCTGCCCTTTCTCATGCCCTGCTTTCGCTCCTCTCTTCCCGTGCCCCTTTCCTTCTTTGCCTCGCAGCCGCGGGGCTCAGAGTGCCGCAGAATAAAGCCCCGAGGGCCAGAGCCCGGCGCCCCTTGGCCCTTGCAGGGGGCCCCGCACGGGGCCGGAGGCTCTCGGCGGATCCCCCCGTGCTGGTCAAACGCCCCGCCCAACAGTGCCGGACCTGTGGCTTTCCCGGCATCGCACTGAGAGCAGCCCCCTCTCTGCACCGTGCCGTCCCTGCCGTCTCTGCCACTCCCTCTCGCTGCCCCTGGCCCGTGACAGCGGGGCTGGGGAGGAACCTCAACCCTTCTGGGGGCTGCCCCCCCTTTCTTGTTGCAGCAGAATCCCTTTCTGGGGCGATGGACATGTGGAAAGGTGGAAAGGGCTTGAAGGAACTGCTGCACTGCTGTCCAGGGCAGTTTGACTCATTCTGTGCCTTCCTTGGGGGTCAGGAAAAGGGGGTGAAGACTCGGGACTCTGATACTGTAAAAGGTAAGTTTGTTTGCTGAAATAATTAGCTGCTTGCTTACCAAAACAGTTAAGTCTTTATGATTACAGAAGATGATTAAGTTAGCTTACATAATTGCAAGCCGCGAGATAACAATCAAGGGCAGGAGGGAAGGTTTGATGAGAACAAAGTAAGGCAAAAGTGAACCAGTGGTCACGGAGTAGGGGGCTTGCCAGGGAAATTGTCAAAGATGACTCGACAGTCACCAGAAGAGGAGCCGGGATGACCCAACAGTCACCAGAGGAGGAGCCTTCAACCCTCCCCAACCACCAGGACACGGAAGAAGATGTGTATAAAAGGGGGACTCAGAGAGCAGAGAAGGGCGAGCCTTTTGAGGAGCACAAGCTCCCGGCCGCCCAGCATGCCGAATACCTTGCTTTGCCTGCTTACTAACAATAAAATTTTGGATGAGCAATTTGGCTTGAGTCTCGTCATTCACAACATGGTGCCGTGACTAGGATCCGCAGAATTAGGGATATTGTTTCCTCGCGGGGGGAGGGACCGCCTTTGGCGGCTCTGGAGATTCGAGCACCCCTCTCCCGGACTGACAAACCTAAGTTAAGGAAAGCAAAGTATTGAACTCCCTGTAAAATTTGTGCACGAATTGTCCGGACGAAGACGACAGAAAGGTAAGGTTACCCCCAATAGTAAGGGAAGCTTCCAAAAAAGGGAAGGAAAGTTACCCCCAATATCAGATTTAGAGTATTGGTATGATAAGGTGATCCTTCCGGTTTGGGAAGGGAAGCCTGGGCAGCATGAGTGGTGAGACGTCCAATTGCGGATGAGGCAAGAGTGGATCCTCCAGTACCGCAGTTCT